>QANZ01008798.1:42173-74183 GCA_003254925.1 Chamaecrista fasciculata
TCTCTCTCTCTCTCTCTCTCTCTCTCTCTCTCTCCGCCCTTCATCGTTGGTGTCGCAACTCGATTCAGCATTGGCTGCCTCCGCTCCGTCGCCTTTGGTCGGAGCCGCAGCGCGGCCGTAGCGATTGCTTTGTTCATGCATGTGCGCTATCTCTCTCCAGATTTGGTTCTCCACGCAGAGGCTTTTGACGCGTTCTTGAAGCGCTCGATTCAACTTCCCCGTTTTCTGAATCTGTTCGTCTTTCTCCTTCAGCCTCTCCGACATCGCTTCTTGGATCGCGGAATGGGGTTAGAAGCTTTCACATAAATCTCTGTTATTTGTTATGGGTTTTGCCTAAATTTGGAATTGGAGGCCCTTTGTCAAAAGGGGTCTTCTTCTGCGCAATCTCTTTCACTCTCTCCTTCTTGGTAGCGATCCTTTTGTTAGGTAGTTGATTGAAAATGGTAATAGGGAAAGATTTGTAAAGATTGTAATCTTATTTGATCAAAATTTGGGAAAATCTTGTGTAATCTTTTCCTGACTTGTAATTTAGTTAGTTACCATATATTTGTGGATTAGCATCTTTACTGGTTAAGGAAGTTACTTAGTGATCAAGTAATTCCTTTATGACTAGGGTTTGGGATGCTTATAAATATATTAGTAGTCATCTGAGGAGATGGAATTGGGTCAAGGGTTGAGAGAATATTGTGTGATGTAACAATTTTCATATAGTAATTTTCTCTGGTTGTCTTTTGGCAACGGTCATGGTTTTTCAAGGAGGGAAAGGTTATATTTATTTTTATAAATATTATTATTTTTCCTAACACCTTTTTGTGCTTGTGATACTGATATTGTATTGTCTCCACTTTTTGTCTGTGAAATTCTTGTTTATTTTGATTTTTCGTTTCATTTCTTTCGTTCTATCGTTCAGATGCATCATGGATCATTCAAGATGTTCAGATAACGAATTGTGAGAGTTTATTTTTTCTGTGGGAAGTTGAGAATTGAGGTTGAGTAGGGATGATCAAAATACTCATACCCAATGGGGACCCTGAAATTTACCCTATGGGTATGGATCTGGACCCGAACTCATCCTTAATGGGTATGGGTCCGGGTATAGTGGTACCCTACCCATATACCCATTAGTAATAATAAATATATTTTTATATATAAAAAATATAATACTTTAACACTTTATTGAAAAAATATTAAAGTTTTTATAAATATTGAAATATTTTATTAATGTATTCATATTGATGATTTATTTTTTTATTTTTAGTAGTTATTAAAAAGTTAGATGAATATAAATTTTATATCAATAAAAAATAGTTTATTTTAAAATTTTTCCGGGTCTGGGTCCGGGTATGGGGATAAGACAACCCAGCGGGTATGGGGATTATTTTGAGACCCGCTCACATACGGGTCCGGGTCCGGGTATCATAGTACCCTACTCATGATCATCCCTAAGGTTGAGAGAGGAAGAAGAAGAAGATGAAGGAGAGAGAGAGAGATGCGCTAAATCAACTAAAACCCCCCAAATATTTCTTTTTTCTTACATTTTAGTTCCATTATAGAGAAAAATGTTCTTAATGCAAAAATTCAAACTTTTAGGAGTTAAAAATCAATTTTGTCTTTTTTTTTTAACATAAAAATGGATGGAAAACGTTTGAGGGACCAATTGTGCCAAGTTTTGGATAACTGAGGGACTAATATGGAACGAAAAATAACTGAGAGACCAATTTAGAGCATTAAACATAACTGAGGGACCAAAATAGGATTTTGACCTTTATATAATAAAGACACTCATATACAATGCACTGGTCAAAGGCTAATTATATTTTTTTTTTATTTAAAGAGTCAACTTACAAACCGCAGGTGGTATGACCTGCTAAATTATGCTGAAGGAAATAAAAGAAACTACCATCGACGGTGGCAAGTGTGTGATTAAAAGAAATGTTGTGAAAGCTCATGGAAATGGATTTGATATCCAGCAGGATCACGACATTGTCATAGGATGTTCTTTGGTTTCGCGAGAGGCAGTTGATGACATCCATGCGCGGGCACCAAATATTGACATTGAGAGTTCCTTGAGAGAGAAGGACCTACAGAAGTTTCCTAACAAGGAAGAGAATGTCAGTGATAATATGATGAGAGTAATCATATGTTGAGCCAAGGATCATATGCTGAAGTCCATTCCGGTATTCACATGCAGCAACACCTCTTTTCTTGACAGCCTTCCAGCTTCTTCCATCAATGAGAATGTTGATGGTATAGTTGTGGGGAGAAGGGGGTGTTGGGAGGGTGCAGTGGTTTGTTTCCTCAACAATCTTTCTTCTTAAGTTGTGTTCAGAAGTTCTTCTAGGGCCATAGGTATTATGATCCTTCCATGTTTTGTCAGCCAGAGAGATGACAGTTGCAGGGGTGTCCTTGTGCTTCTTGAAGATGCTGTTGTTTCTGGATGTGTAGATGGACCAACACATAATGATGATATAGCTGAGGTTGATGTTTTGGTCATCTCGATCATCTGTGTTGTAGTTATTGATGAGATGGGATAGCAATTGTAGGAAATTACCAGCAAACCATAGAGTACTTCTGATGTTAAGATAGCTCCCAAACCAACATGCTCTGGCGAAGGGGCAGTCCATCAGGAGGTGTTGAGTAGTTTCAGTGCATAGACAACCATAGGCGCAGTTCCCTTCAATCCTAAAATTCCTTTTCAACAAATTATATTTTAAAACAAGTATAGATGCTTCTTCAACTTTATATTAAACTGACCTTTTCCTGTGTAAATACACGAGTTTATTTTTAGAACTATAACTATATATGATATAAATTTTATTAATATTTGAAATTATCAAATGATGATAGAATTATTAGTATATAGTTAATATATTAAAATTTCTATTACAAAAAATTAAATACAATATTAGAATCAATGAAAATATAATAGTATGATCTAAGCCACATATGAAAAAGTTTTATATATATGATGTTCAATGTTCAAAACATTTCTATTTTTGTGGAATATGAATATTTTCAACTCAAACCTCTTTTTCACTCGATATAACGTTATGTAAAGTTGCCAATGTGTCAAATAGTTCTTAGAAGATACAAATTAATATTTGACAAAGATTGACTTTAATTTTTGTTAATAGTTGTTGCAAACAAGGATGGAGCCAGGATTTTTGGTTAGGGGGCCGACATATTTTTTTCGCCAAAATTTTATTTTAATCCCTAATACTTATCTAAAATTCTATTTTGGTCCCTAATATTCAAGTTTGAGACGAGAGAAATATGACCATATTCAATAGTTAGAGAATTTTAAATTATATGAACTTAATAATATGTATAGAGAAATTTAAATATTTAAAATTAGATTATATAAGAACGATACTTGTCAGAATTTGAGCAAATACAAATATTATAATATTTAAAAAATTATATTATATAGATAGGACATTTGTCTTAAAGTGAGCAATAGCTCTACTTTAGTATAATTAATGAATTTTAATCATAAATTAAATTATACTTTGATTTAAATATTTAATTTTAAACTACTAAATATTTTGTTTGAAACTCTAATTTTGTAAATTGAATGTCTATTTTTTGAAAGTTAAAATTTTAAGTTTAATATATTTCTAAATTTTAATATTTAAAATTTGATTATAGGAAAATTTTAATATTTAAAATTAGATTATATATAGACACTTGTTAGAACATGAATAAATAAAAATATTTTAATATTTTAAAAATTATATTATATAAATTAGGACACTTGTTGCCATGTGAGCAATAACCCTACTTTAATAGATTATATAAATATAAATTGTAGAATTTATCTTCACTAGGTTATTGATGATTAGAGATAAATATAAATTTAATCACCAACATAAAAAAGAATTATTTTTTGGACAACTTAAAGAAAAAATGCTTTTTTAAAGTAAATTACAAAACAGAAAATATACAATATATATATTTATAATGAAGAAGTTAAAATAACATAAATCTTTTAATTGAATTACAACCCCACAACTTTCCTCAAGATGTTAATGACTTCTTACTCAATTCATTTTCATCCTATGTGATGAGAATAAAACTGAATTCAGAATAGCTGTATAAAAGTGATGTTAAAATTGTGGGAGTAAAGTATAAAAGTTCAGCATTGTCTCTCTCTATCTCTCTACAAATTAAGGGTGCGTTTGGCTTACAATTATAATGTCATTATAATCCCATTACAATTTCATTATCCTCATTTTCATTACATAACTTAAACTACAGTGCTATTTGGGTGTTTGTTTTTCAATTATAAAGTCATTACAAAAATTACACTTCATTACAAACTCATTTCATTACATATTTTATACCCAATTACTAACATACACCTACTCAAATACCTATAATTACCTATACTACAATAATAATAAAAAACTACCTAATGGGTTTTTTGGAAAATTCATAAAGTCAATGGCATTTTGGTAATTTTCCTTAAATCAGACCCCCAAAAGCCAGTTTGTCTGCTTCATCGTGGTTCTGCTCTCCTTCTCTCCTTCTTCTTCTCTCCTTCTCTCCTTCTTCTCTCCTTCTCTCCTGCTTTCTTCATCGTGCTGAAAGAATATTGTTGTGCGAATCAGACATTTTTAGGAGACAAGAATTGATAGTGAAGCACTTCACCACCGTCTCATTCGCCTGTCGAATTCCCCTTGAATTCTCAGCTCGCTTGATCAAGCGTGAGTGCCATCAGAATTCGACTTGCTTTTGTATAATTTTGTGGCATTTGGGTTTTATAACGTAAATCCCGTACTTTCTGTATCTTTAGTTAGGGTTTGTTTTGGGAATCAAGATTTTTGTTCTGTGAATTTGTTAGTTTCGTGAAATCTGAAGAAATTGCTATTATTTTTATTCATTCTATCGAAGAAATTAAACCGAACACAGTGACTCTTATTAATTTCTCTGCGTTTTCTCTGAAGAACACATTTTGACCCATTTGATTCCCATTGATGTTTCACTGTTTTTTTCAGGCGCTAATTTTTATGGGATTTACGGTTTTTGCTTTTGGCTTGGTCAGGAGTGCCTAACTTGATTTGCAGATTTTGTGGAAGGCTCTCATGAGTTTTTTTTTTTATCTGTATTTGATGCTTCCTGTGCTGTTCTTGTTGGACATGTGAAATTGTGTTGTTCTGTATTTGATGCTTCTTGTGCTATTTTTTGATCTGTACCCTTTTCAATAAAATTTTTCAATTAGCATTTGATCTGTATTTGATGCTTCCTGTGCTGTTCTTGCTTCATGTGCTAACAATTCAATCCAGAAAACCAAGTTGAAATTGTGCTTAATATCCAGACAAACCGTAATATTACATTACATTACACCACACTACACTAGAAACAGTTGCTAGGTTTTTTAAGTGTCTGCTATCAACATTTTCAATAAAAGTGTGATATATTTCAATATCACATGATTAATTTGTTTTGGAAAGTTCTTTCATGTGCTAAGTTCAAATAATAATATGATAGCAAACATTTAAAGAAAATTACTTTTTAAGTTCTTTTTCATAATAATATATATGCATAATTCTTATTCTTTGCAGAAATAGTTCAAATATAATATTTACATCTAGTGTTAACAGAGAACTACTGGGTTTTCAATTGATTCTGGTAATCTGCAGCAACAACTCTGCTGGTAAGAGAAGGCCTCATTGTGACTATGGCAGATTGATTTGCTCCAGCTTTAAGAGTTGCCCTTCCAGCTTCCGGGAATCTCTTCACTGCATCTTACTGATGAAAGTAAAATATATTACACACATAACTTCAGTCAGTATATTGTAATATATGTTTACTATTTATTTAAAGAAGTTCTGAAACTTGTGCTTAATTTGCAGTCATAGCAAGTGTTAAAATGGCATTTGCCACTGTTGTAGTGTAAATGGAAGGAGCAGTTGTTGCACATATATGTTTACAATTTTTTTTTAATTAACAATGTCTGTAGAGATAAAAAGCAAACTTGAATCCTGCATTACATGATCAGATGATATTTCTTTTAATAATTTGACCACTTCTGTGTCTTGTGTATATTGAGTTATGTGATTTCTTCCTCATATTAGTCTTTTACTGTGCTGATATGACACGTAAGGAGCCATTATTTTCAGCAACTAACATTTTCTCATGTTGGTCCTCATCTGGATCAGGCGACCATGGCTTCATCCAGCATCGGACGACGTTCAACATCTAGTTTTCGAAGCTCAATCCTCGTTTGTGATTGCGGTGAAAATTCTGTTTTGAGGACCTCGCACACAGCGAAAAACCCCGACCGTAAATTTTGGGGATGCAAATATTACCCAGTTTGTACTCTGTTTGTGTTGCTACTTTGAATTATGTACCATTACTTTATGACTATTTAACAGTTTGTCATTTGTCATTTGTAGTGTAAAGGGTATTGCAAGTTCTTTTTTTGGGATGATGAAGTCTGTGATTTATTGGACAGCGATGGGCCTCAACTGATACGGAGGATTGTTAGTCTTCGGAGGCAATTAGATGCAGAACAAAATAACAATAGGAGTCTGAAGGATCAACAACAAAGGACAATTGATCGTCTGACTATTGCAAAGAATAGGCTATACTTTGGCCTTTTTGTGTGTTGGATTGTGTGGTTCTTTCTTGTAGTGTTAATGGTAGGGGGAAAAATTTAATGGGTTTGTATTTATTAGGATGGAAGGATATAAACTGCTATGTACTTACAACCCCACAAATTGTACTCTCTATCTTTTTATGATAGATTAGATGATAAGTAGCTTATGATGGGGTGTTATTTTGGATTGTGAACTATATGTGTTTAGGATATGGTTGAATTAGAATATGTTATCTTATTACATTTTTCTCCAAAGATGTCACATAATTTATATATCAGCTTTTGCAATGTAGCTAAAATTGGTTATGAGTAAATATTTTTTGATAAAGTAATATAATATACTCAAGGGTATATGGTCCCTCTTGAATTTGTCGTACCATGATATACTTTATGTTGGAGATTGTGCCCTAGGGCCAATCATTTTATAGATATGTTGTGAACATATCAATTAATTTATGGAGATAAATTAATGGTTATCATATTATTAGCATGTTTACTATGATAACAGTCCGTGATTAATTATGAGATAATTAATCTAAACCGTCCCTGGTCGCTCATTCAAGTGGGAACTTGAAATGAACTAAGACCAGCATGACCTCGGTGCATNAGATTCTGAAACTCACGACATAGGGTGTCCGTCTGATCTTTCATCATCCCACGGAAAATGAACATGATGTTCTGAGCTTCGAATGTCTGTCCCGTGGCGCCCGTCTGGGTCACCGGTGGTGCAGTTCGAGAGGGTCCCTCGTCTCTGTGTTCCTCCTGTCCGTGGCCCTCCTGAGTTCCTGGGGCGTGCTCCTGGAAGTCAAAGGGGTCGTCCTCTAGAAGGTGATCATGGGGGGAGTCCTCGATGTTGGCCATAGCAAGATATGGTTCACCTAGTTCAATAAGATAAACGTCGGTGAGTTAGCTTTTGATAAAAAGCAAGAAAGGCGAGCACGAGGGCTCACGTGTGGAAAAGATGGTGAGGAGCACGTGTTGATGAACACACGGCGTGGAGTCCCCACAGACGGCGCCAATGATAAACTAGAAAATGGTCAGGCTTACCTAGTTCAACGAGTGAGGGCTGCAAGAACAAGTTGATCGTCCAAGTACCTGCAAGAACTTCACAGGGGGGCCCTGCGAAGAATACTCCGACGCTCAAGTTAGAATATGAGAGATGTGAGAGTAAGAGAATTCTGAAAGGTGAGAAGTAGCTAACCTTTGTCTGCGGGGTTGAGCTCTATTTATAGAGCAGGGTGAGAGTGGTAGCCAGCGCGCGGGGCGCACCACGTAGTTGGACACGATCTCCACCAGCAAGAGTGGTGGAGACCGAGATTTTCGGAGCAAGGCAATCGTGGGTGATTGCGTGTCGTGTTACAGACGGGCGCCGGTGGACTAGAGAACGTGGATGTGACCAAGTCCGTGGCCCATGATCTCCACCCGCAAGGATGGAGACCGAGAATTGCGGAGCAAGTCAATCGTGGGTGATTGCGTGTTGATTTTGGGGGCGGGCGGCATCGGACCGGAGAACGTGGGTTGGGCCGAGTCCGCGGCCGCCCCGCTATGTACGGAGAGGCACTTGACCGGTTCCAAAGCCCCCGAAGAGTTCGGAGAGGAAAGGAGTCCTGGAGCGAAGGCCTATTAGGCGTACGCCCAAATAGTGATGTATCAGATGATTTTCAGCCATTTACAAGCATATATAACACATACTTTTATTCTATCATGTAAATAGACCAAATCATATAGACCATTTTTATAATTTACTCATTTTTATTTTTTTCGTAACACATACTTGTATTCTTATATCATTTAAAATAAAAGAAAGAAAAATAATAAGTAATATTTCTTTTTGGCCAGAAAATAATAAGTAATATTAATTATAACTTGAAAGTTGAAACTCCTATATTTTTTCAAACAAAATAACCAACATCCTACAATTAGTGGACAAACATATTTTAAATAGTCAATATGGTTTGAATCAATTAAAATAATACTTTAAAAGTGACATTCTAATACCTTGTAGTATTCTCCATTAACGCTTTGATATCATAAGCTTTAATTCCATTAGAAAACTAACAAAATTTGGTACTTATAAACTATTTTGTAATTTTAATCAACTTTGAGGGATAAAAAAATTTTAATGCAAGAAAAAGACGTTGAAATTACTGAAACACCTAGAAATATTTAAATATATTCAACATAATTCTTAAAAACACAAAATTCTAGAAGTATAATTTCCTGACAAAATTTATTTCGTTGGATTCATGGCGATGAGTAAGTTTTAGATATGCAATTTATTTTTGAAAACTATATCTCTATTATCAGTTATTATTTCTTCTTTGAAAATATTATATATATTACAGTGTCAGAACAAGAAGTCACGTGAAATGTTTTAATTTTGTTTGCCCTCAATTTTTTACCACAAGCCTATAAAATATGTAAATCTCAAATATAACAATTAAAATGTTAAACTATCAAGTTTGCTAATTTATAATAGCCAACAAAATAGTTTAAAATTTAATTGTTATATTTTGAAACTTGTCACTACAAAAAAATTGAGCTTTGCGACAGTTTTTGTTGTCCTTTGCGACGGTTTTAACCGTCACCAATGGGCTTTGTGACGGTTCTAAAACCGTTGCAGATCCGACTGTTACCAAAGTCTTTGTGATGGTTTCTAGAAACCGTTGGAAGTCTCAAAAATAACCGTTGCATAAACTTGGCTCTGCAACAATTAATGAACCGTTGCAAAGTCATGGTTTTCCGAAGGTTATATAACAGTTGCAAAATTAAGTATTTTGTGAAGGTTTGTCTTAATCATCGCAGAATGCAGGTTGTGCAACATTTATGTAACCGGCGCTAAATGTTTGTTATTTCATCCAAAAAAGTGATTTGGCGACAATTTCCAAACCGTCGCTAAGGCTGTGTTATTTATTTTTTTTCTTTTATATTTTGCAAATCCTATATATTCTGTCAACACAAACAATTAATTTTACCCAATCTAAGCAACTAAAACAGGACAAAAATCAAAATTCATTTATATTAAAATAATGTCTCATACATAAATCAATTCAAACTAGGTTTTAAATCCATGAAATAAAAATATATAATTCATATGTACGAAATTCAAATATACATAATAAATATCTATCCTACTCTCTTGGGCTTCCCATTGAGTTGGTGGATTTCTTTGACTAGGTGATTGTTGTGGCTCTTGCGAAAAAAAATAATTTGTCTCATATATAAATCAATTCAAATTAGGTTTCAAATCCATAAAATAAAAATATAAAATTCATATGTAACGAAATTCAAATATACATAATAAATATCTATCCTACTCTGTTGGGCCTCCAATTGAGCTTGGTGGATTTCCTTGACTAGGTGATTGTTGTGGCTGTTGCGGAAAAAAAAAAATATTTTGTTAATTATATAAATGAATGAAATATATATAAATAAAAAGGTTAATTATGAAATTGATATTTACCCTCATTCATTACGACTGCAACAACCTCATGTGGTAGATTACTTATGAGTCTCTGCAGGAGATCTTCCATGTTAGAGAGACGAGTTGTCAAATCCACAACCTTAGCAGATTCATTTTGTGAAGATGATCATATATTTGAAGTACGACGGCCAAATACTTGAGTTGGGCAAACTCCTAAACCTAACCCCACGAACTAGACCAGGGTGTTCTTTATGGCCTAAAACTTGTGTCAATGAATCTGTAATTGAAATTCCTTGAGTAGAAGAAGCAAATTGAGACTGAATTTCAACATTTTTAACTTGTAAAAATATTTTATTATCAATACAGATCCTAGTTTAATTGCATAATATTTAATACTAGTCAAAGTCAACTATATATATATATATAATAACTTTAATTAATTGCATGATATTTATATACGTCTGTACTTTCATAGTTTGATATGAGTACGGAAACTTATTTAGCGAGAGTATTGTTGAATCTGAAAGCATATGGCATGCATGGATACACACATGGTATTTTTCTATGAACTAACTAATCTAAGTTAATTAATTAATTACTCACAGATCATTACTTGGATATATCAACTTCCAAATTATGAGAAGAATTTAATTTGAACTTCGCATGCTTTCTGATACCCAAATGAGATACAAATTATGCTTTACTCTTTGATCTGGGCTTTAATTTGATAATTCATACAGCTATGGGATGAGATGAATGGCCTAGCCAGAGAGCCTCCAATTAAATCTAGTATAATTTATGTCTACCTATAATTGGTAATCCTATAACTATATCTCCAGGGAGAGAATAGAGACTTTCAAAATGGTTAACAAAGCATGCAAAACACAGCCTAATTAAATTTGGAAAGCCAATATCAAAACTCAAGATTATGAATGTGTACAGTTTCACGCTTTGAGCTGCTAATATTAACATGATTAAAAAATGATCCCAGAATAACAGTTATCAAACCAAAGGAACCCACAAATTTCAACATATAACATCAGACAGACTTCTCTATAAATGGATGTGTACTAATTGTGTAATCTAATTCCAATTACAATATCATTACTACGAGTGTGATATTCTACTGTTTCCGGTAGAAAAACAGGGCATAAAACTATACTCTAATCTTATATATTAAAAACTAAATTAAAATACCTCATCGGCGCAACGATTGAAAGAATTGCTTTGTGTCTGTGTGTACGCCGCCTTCCACATGGAGCGGATCGACAAACACAGCAGCCCCGTTCCCTTGGAATAACAGTTCTTCCGCCCGACTTATGTCACCGAATTCAAGAATATGGAAGGGATATGTAACGGGGTTAAATTCATGGCTCCAAAACGATCTAACATAGATATACAAAAGTGGCTTTTAAATACACGTGGATATGCAAAAGCAGCAGCTGAAAGGGTGCGTTTGGCTTACAATTATAATTTCATTATAATCTCATTACAATTTCATTATCTCCATTTTCATTACATAACTTAAGCTACAGTGCTATTTGGGTGTTTGTTTTTCAATTATAAAGTCATTACAAAAATTACACTTCATTACAAACTCATTTCATTACATATTTCATACCCAATTACTAACATACCCCTACTCAAATACCTATAATTACCTATACTACAATAATAATAAAAAACTACCTGATGGGTTTTTTGGAAATTTCATAAAGTCAGTGGCATTTTGGTAATTTTCCTTAAATCAGACCCCCAAAAGCGAGGCTTCTTTCCTTCATCGTGGGTTCTTCTCTCCTTCTCTCCTTCTTCTCTCGTGTCGGTTCTTCTCTCCTTCTTCTCTCCTCCGAGTGCAGCGTGGGTTCGATTTTCCTTCTCCCCTCCGAGTAATTTCCGGTGGACTCCGGGTGTGCGACGTTCGCTGCGTTCTCTGCGCTTTCCGGTGGGTTCCGTTTGTGCGTCGTCGTCGTTAGGCCTGGCTTTTCAACAGAGAGATTTTGAAGGTAATGTCTTTGTCTCTATTTGAATGCAATCTCCAATTGTCCATATTATTGAGCAGGTTATTACATAGAGGGAAGAAGAATGATGATGGATTAGGAGAAGAGTGTGGCGAAGTCGATGAGGAGAGATATGGACAGTTTCAATTCAGAGTTTGGGTTTTATGGTTTGAACTTGGAAGGGACAATTTTTTTTTTTTTTTGTAATTAACAATGTCTGTAGAGATAAAAAGCAAACTTGAATTAACAGAGTTTGGGTTTTAGTTTCTTTAATTTGATGCGCGTCTCTTCAATTATGCAATGCAAAATTGATAAAAAAGCAAACTTCTTTGAGCTGTAGCAAGTGACTAATTTCTGCCTTTTGCTGCCTAACCATTTGATGTGGTTTTAGTTTTAGTTTTTGGTTCTAAGAGATGATTGAAGGCTTGCACATAGGTTCTTATTTTAGATTTGGTTTTGGACATAAATTGACCTATCTAATCCCATTTAATAATTGAATCCTGCATTACATGATCAGATGATATTTTTGTTAATAATTTGACCACTTCTGTGTCTTGTGTATATTGAGTTATGTGATTTCTTTCTCATAATAGTCTTTTACTGTGCTGATATGACACGTAAGGAGCCATTTTTTTCAGCAACTAACATTTTCTCATGTTGGTCCTCATCTGGATCAGGCCACCATGGCTTCATCCAGCACCGGACGGCGTTCAACATCTAGTTTTCAAAGCTCAATCCTCGTTTGTGATTGAGGTGAAAGTTCTGTTTTGAGGACCTCGCACACAGCGAAAAACCCCGATCGTAAATTTTGGGGATGCAAATATTACCCAGTTTGTATTGCTACTTTGAATTATGTACCATTAGTTTATGACTATTTAACAGTTTGTCATTTGTCATTTGTAGTGTAAAGGGTATTGCAAGTTCTTTTTTTGGGATGATGAAGTCTGTGATTTATTGGACAGCGATGGGCCTCAACTGATACGGAGGATTGTTAGTCTTCGGAGGCAATTAGATGCAGAACAAAATAACAATAGGAGTCTGAAGGATCAACAACAAAGGACAATTGATCGTCTGACTATTGCAAAGAATAGGCTATACTTTGGCCTTTTTGTGTGTTGGATTGTGTGGTTCTTTCTTGTAGTGTTAATGGTAGGGGGGAAAATTGATGGGTTTGTATTTATTAGGATGGAAGGATATAAACTGCTATGTACTTACAACCCCACAAATTGTACTCTCTATCTTTTTATGATAGATTAGATGATAAGTAGTTTATGATGGGGTGTTATTTTGGATTGTGAACTATTTCTTTTTTCTCCCCATAAAATTATATGTGTTTTGGGATATATATCATCGTCGCTCCAATATATATATATATATGCCAGCGTATCCATATATTATACTAGAGGCTTTGCGTGTCCTAACGGGCACGCAAATATATGGTTGAATTAGAATATGTTATCTTATTACATTTTTCTCCAAAGATGTCACATAATTTATATATAAGCTTTTGCAATGTAGCTAAAATTTTTTATGAGTAAATATTTATTGATAAAGTAATATAATATACTCAAGGGTATATGGTCCCTCTTGAATTTGTCGTACCATGATATACTTTAATCAATTGATGAGGAGAAAATTGAAAATCAGGACCAAGGAGATGAAGAAAATTGAAAATCAGGACCAAAACGGAATAAAACGAAGGTGGAAATTGAAATCTGAGGCTGAAACGCAATTTTCACGGACCAAACTGAAGTGGATAATCAAGCCAGGGACCAAATCAGAATTTTATAAAGCTGTGCAGAGCACTTCGCTGGTTTTTGACCAGTTGGGTGCAAACTGGCGATAAAGTTGCTGCTCACTGGATTGACTTCAAAGAAAATACATAAGCAAAAGTAGGCATAGATTGAAGCAGTAGAGTACAACGACAAAGCAATAAACAGTCCCAAATACAATAAAATACATAAAAATACAAAGAAAATACATAAGCAAAAGTAGGCATAGATTGAAGCACTAGAGTACAACGACAAAGCAATAAACAGTCCCAAATACAATAAAATACATAAAAATACCATAAGATTATCTATTCCTTAATTGGGCATAAGTGCATTTCGTATAGCGTCTCGTGTCTAATCCATAATACCTGAATTAATACGTAACTCCTGTGGATTAGGGCCATTACTATCTGGTTCCATGTTCGGGTCCTCAGTTGCAGCTCTTACAAAATCAATGTCCGTATTTGAGTGTCGTCGAACAAAGTTGTGAAGCGTCATAGTAGCCACGACAATATCAACCTGTACATGGAACGGAAACGATGGCATCCTAGTTACAATTTCAAACTTCTTTTTCCATGCTCCAAATGCACGCTCAATGGTGCACCGAATACTTGAATGGTGATAGTTGAAACGTTTGTTTGGACTGCAGAAGGTCCTATCTTTCTGGTAGTAAGGCAGATGATATCGTGCTCCCCTATACGGCCCGAGATATCCATCAAGACTCGGATACGCCGAATCTACCAGATAGAATTTCCCCTCAGGGGGTGTGGGAAGTCGACATGTGGATCAGATATTGCTGATTGGAAAACCCTCGCGTCATGGGCACTACCTTCCCAACCAGCATATACGTGTGTGAACAACATATCCCAGCCACAAACAGCCATCACATTTTGTGAGGTAAACCCTTTGCGGTTAATAAAAGGTATTTGCTCCCGAACTGGAACAACACATGGGACATGTGTGCCATCTATTGCACCAATGGCATTCTGAAACGGCGTATTGGCAACTTTAGGATGAATTCGGTTATGGTCAGGGGGCACGATATAGTCGTTAGACATGCGAACTAATGCCTGTAAGACACAAGGAAAATGGCGGGAGATTGTCTCGCCCGATCGTTGGAATCGCTCCTGCAGTAATCTATTATGGAGCCCAGTGCCAACACTGTGCAAGAACATTCCTACGATTTCTTCAAGACTGACATTTCTAGTCATTGTCAAACCATAATTTGTCAACTCAAGACACAAATCGTCGAACACTTCAGCTTCCATCCGCAGATTCTGATAAATTCTACATGGATGCCTGGTTCGAAGCTCTGTAATCCATCGTTGGCCTGTAAATTCGGATGTCCGACATGGCATCCTCTCGTCATCGATAACGTAGGCATTGGCATTTGCAGTATACCCTAAGATTCTTGCCACATTTGTATAAAACAGCCATTCCTCAGTTGTTGTATCCGTAGTCGGGGCATAGTTTCTATTTGTCGACGAACGACTCATGTTTGGATGGGGAATAAAATATGGGATATGAAAGAAGTGAAGATAAGAAATGAGATGGAAGCAAGTGGCAAGTTTTGTGGATGAACGTGTAATGTAGAAATGGACCTTCTATATATAGACATAGTTGTCTTGAAAAAGGTTTGTGAAATAAAAGGTTTGAATAAAAAAAAAGGCAAAGGTACTAATTACGTCCCCAAACTTTACATCAATTGTCAATTGCGTCCCCAAACTTTTTTTCTGTCAATTTCGTCCCCAAATTTTACATCAACTGTCACTTTCGTTCCTGATCTTTAACATTTTCGTCAAATTTATCCTTTGATTAACTTCTTTTAATAAATTAACAACAGACTGCATCCTGTTTCAGAATCAAAGTTAGGATTTGAGTTTATTATTCTATCAATTTTACATTATATAGGAAATATTGGGGAAGAAATTGACAGCAGGTGTAAAGTTTGGGGACGAAATTGACAGCAGGTGTAAAGTTTGAGTACGGAATAGCAAATTTTTCCAAACAAACTATGAATTGTTGCAATGTAGAAAGTTGTATTGTCACTTCATCTACAAATTGTTAAGTATGCAAGCAAAAAGTGGTCTTGTCCCTTCAAGTAAATTTATGACAGGGATCAATTACTTTTGTAAAAAAAACAAAGCCTAAAATCCAGTTTCGCAGAGAGGAAAGGAGCAGGTTTTTCGAAGAAGAAGCAGTTTTCTTTCTTATCCTCAATATATAAATTATAAATAATTGTACCGGTTTCACTAAACGAGAAAAACCCACAAGAGTCAGAGAGTGAAAGAAAAGATGGAAAGTTGAAAATTGAAGAGGGAGTAAAGGAGAAGGTCAGAGATGATTTTTTTATGGCCAAAACCACAGTTTGGTCCCTATTGTTTACCATAAATTTTGTTTTAGACTCTACCTTGTTTTTTGTTCTTTAAAAAAAATTTCAATTTGTCTTTAACCATTAAACTCGGAGTCTAGTCTTGTTATTGTCATTATTATTATTTTTCTTACAATGAAGCGAGTATCGGTGAATGATATGAAATGATAACACATGCATTTGTTGTGAAAAAAAAAACACATATAAGACACTATAAAAAAAAAACTTGGCACATGCATTTGTTATATATATCTATGCGTGTAAAGATTGTACGGCATTTATGGTCTTGTCTCTTCATTCTACAAGCATATATATTACTTTTGGCATGCATGATGGTCATGGTCTTGTCTCTTCATTCTGCATATATGTGTATAGACACATAAATAATTTGTATAGACACATAAATAAAACAATAATTTACCCGCAAAAGACAAACGGTTTTCTTTAATATATACTTTTTGGTCCTACATTTTTTTCGTGGATAACATTTTGGTCCTTCAATTTATTTATTTTTTGGGGGAAAGTTTGCAATATAGAAACCCAATCGTTGATGAATGCAAGTTTTTACGGGTGAAGACATATATTTCACTTTCGTAAGGACCGATTCGTTCATTTTATATATAATCATAGACCAAATCGTAGGTTTTTAAAAATTTTTATATTATTTACATTTTGATCCTTTTATTTCATTACATAATACTACTTCAATCTTCATTACAAAAATTCAAATCTAGCACAAATTCCAAGACAATTTCATTACCATTTCATTTCATAACCACCACAACAAAAAAGTCAACATATTATTTTTTTTTCTATCTATTTCCATTATCAATTATCAATTCCACCCCTATACAATTTAAAAAAACCCATACAATTATTTCAACCAACCACAATCATTACATACCCATTTTCATAATTTCACATCCAATTTTTTTCATTACATCTCAAACTTATCCAAACACCATTTTCATTACATAATTTTCTCATTACCATTTCATTACATAATTTTCTCATTTCATTACATACTTCTAACCCAAACACACCCTACGAATGTCACTAGATCTATCAATTTTTGGCATATATTTTGGATGGTTAAATAATCGTCACAACAACTTTGTTTTGCTTGGTTTTGCAACCGTGTTATTGTAGGACGTGATAGATCTAACCCAACTTTGTAGGACGTGATAGATCTAACCCAACCGTGGCATATATAATTTTCTCATTTCATTACATACTTCTAACCCAACTTTGTTCATGGGTCGAGTCTCAATAGGACGTGAGACCTGAGTCGATCATACACGGACTGAGTCGGGCTGGGCCACTGAATATGGTTGCGTTCGATCGGGCCAAACTTTATTTTTCATTTTTTTTATTTGGACCATTTATTTATTTTTATACATTTTTTAACTTGTATATATTAATAAAATAATTAATTATGGAATAATTTAATGATATTTTTATTAACGAAGACATTTAATTTGAATTATTTGTTAAAAAATATTGGTTTAATTGGGAATTTGGGACTAAGTATATATTTTAGGGTAAATCACACTTTGGTACCATGTTCTATGGACCAATTTCACTTTGGTACCTTGTTCTTTCGAAAGTGACATTTTGGTTCTATGTTCTTTCAAAAATGTCATTTTGGTACCCTTTTCTATCAAATGTGACATTTTAGTATCATGTTTTTTGTACCAATTTCACTTTGGTACCCTAAAAAAAAGATAGAATAGGGTAACAAATAGTGAAATAACAGGGTACCAAAGTGAAATTGGTCCAAAGAATAGGGTACCAAAGTTTGATTTACCCTAAAATATATACTTAATCCCAATTACATATTGACCCTCAATATTTTCAGAAAATTACAAATAGGTCCCTAGATACATATTATCTAGGGACTAAAATGAAAACCTAAAAAAATTGGAGTCAATATATAATTTTTTCAAAATTTGTTATGGTTAAAATTACAAAATAGCTCCAAAGGGTACCAAAGTGTTAATGGAGAATACCACAGGGTACCAAAGTGTCATTTTTTAAACCACATGGTACCAAAGTGAAATATGACCAAACTACAGAGTACCAAAGTGTAATTTACCCTTTTTAATTTAATCCCTATAGTTTAATTTTTTTAAATTAGTCCCTGCACTTTGGTAACATTTACATATTGGATTAAACTATGATGCAAAATTTGATTTTTGACATGGGATATGATGAATTTTGATCTAGTAAAATTATGACACATGGAAACTACAACATGAAGAATATGTTTCTAAAATATTTTATACATTTATATTTTTTACCCCAAACTTTATGATATTCAGATTTTAGATTCAAATAAAACTAAAAAGATTAAATTAATATTTTAGTCCCTATAACTTTACTAAAATATATGAAATCAATTATGTAATATAACCCAAAGATATGAGACTATAAGCGTAACATGAGACTAAATTTGCAACTGAAACAAAATATATGAAACCAAAAGTGCAACAAAAAAAATTATAAGACTAAATAAAGAAAGACCTAAGCAAAAGTTACGTGATCAAAAATACATTTTAGCCTAAAATATAAAAAAAAATAATTAGAGAAGTGATAGTTAAAATGTTTCATAATATTCATACACATATTAAAGAATTAGTCTACATTATATTTTAATATTCATTGGTCATCAAGTTAAAGATAATAAAATTAAATCAAATTATTAAAAAAAATTAGCCAAATTTCTGCCACAATTATCCACTTTATATATTCTGAATCTCGCCTAAATATTTCACACGGCAATTATATTAGTTGTTTGTAAATTATAAATTATAAATTTATTTTTTATGGATATAAATTACAAATTATTTCATTTTTCTTATCAAAACTTATTTTGAATTCTAAGACATCAGTAGAATTATAAAGAAGAAGTCTTTCATAAATTATGTTTTAATTTTATCAAATTAACTACCTATTTAATTATTACAAAAAAATTATAATTAATGCTCTCTTTTTATCTCAATTGTATTTAACTTTTTTTAATAGTTATTAGTTACTTAATCAAAACAAAAAGGAAAGGTAAAAGTATTAATTTTATTCTCAAACTTTATACTAATTATCAATTTCATCCTCAATCTTTTTTTTTGTTGTCAATTATCTCGCCAATGTTTTACAATTTGGTCAATTTTATCCTTTCCTCTTACTTTAGCAAAATATTAATAAGATAATATACGTGGCTAATGATGTGTAATGTAAAATTGATAGAAAAAGAAATTCAAACCCTAACTCAAATTGAAATCATGATGCAGTCTCTCATTAATTTATTGAAAGAAGTTAGTCAAAGGATAAAATAAACCAAAATGTAAAATATTGGGGATGAAATTGACAAAAAAAAAAAATTGGGACGAAATTGATAGTTGATGTAAAGTTTGTGGACGAATTTAATATTTTTACGAAAAAAAAATATGGACTATGAATAGTAGAGATTAGGTCAAATGAGGCATCCTTCTCCATAAACGCTTCACTCTGTGTTTGTCTTTCACTGTTCGAAGGTGCGAAACGCAGTCTAGCAAAGCAGATCAGAGCGAAGAAAGCTTCCAAAGGCTTGCGATGATGGTAAGCGAAGGTTCTTCCAAATGCTTCCAAAACACATCTCTGTTATGTTTTTAGTGAATCCTACCTTCTTTACTTATTGTCAATTTCGGATATCTTGTGCAGTTCAGAGTTATTTCATATATCAGTTTAGAGGCGAATACGAAGGCTTACGGTTGAATTGTTTCCACAAGTGCTGACTATTCGGTAACGATGAATTATGATGTGTTTTTAGGAATGATGGAGGCTTGAAGGTTTTCTCAATTGTGATTTCTTTGATTAAAAGGTGATTAAATTTGTGCATCTAAAATTTATTTTAATATCCTATTTTCTTTGATAGTAAACTTGATCTTGTCCTGAAGCACATTTTTTGGGGTGGAATTTCAAATTCCAAAATTTTTAGAATTTGACAAATTTAACAGATTGTCATAAATATAATTGTGCTGAAAGTTATGCTTTATTAGCACACGTTGAAATTTGTGTTGTTTAAACTGAGGCATTGCCTCCATATAACGTCCAAAGTGTATGCTTTGTGAAGCTGCAAAAAAACAGAACAAGTTGGTTCAAATTTTCTGATAGTGTGCAGTAAATAGTCAATGTAATTGGGGTGGTGCTGAAAGAAACCTTGGGAAATCCTCTGTGGAATTTTTCAACTGGTATTTTCATAAATGAATTATCTGTGTTTCATGTAATATGAATGAAACATTTGGGGAAAATTGGGATGTATATATAGGGATATAGATCATGGGGTTTGACAGAGAAAAAGTCACACTCAACTTTACTATTTGAAGTTTTAGTCAAGTTTCATTTGGATTAGAAGTTTATTGACTGTGTTAAAGTTTATCAACTATTGAGTTATGTTAATGAGACAAACATCTATAAGGGTTATGTTAGGCAACCTTACTGTTGCCTTTTACAGATATAGACTTTTATTTTTTTTGCCCAGATTTGAATCCAACTTTACTATTTAATTTTTAATGGTTGTAAATTATCATGATATTGGAGATCCGACAAGTATATGCTCATTTTGTCGTGCAAGGCTTTGGCTCGATGAACGTGTTAGAAACCAACAGAACACATCATCACCAAAGTTTTATCTATGCTGTGGATGTGGTAAAACTTATCTGTCAAAGTTCAGTGAACCCCCACCATGTATTAAAGACTTGATATTTGACACTTCCAATCCAAGAAGGCAGAATTTAGCCTACAACACAATGTTTTCTTTCACAATATTGCATCGAATGCAGCTGCTAGTCCACTTATTTCTACTACTCCCAGTGTCGTACCACCATCTCCAAACTTGTTAACTGATGAGTCTCACTTGCTTGGCACATCAGCAGGTGGCCCAACTTCAATAAATATAACAACACCTATCGTAGGAGTAAGTGGTAGAAGAGTTATATCGGTGGATTCGACCAAAAATCCGTAAGTATTAGTGATATTACAATTTTTTACTTGTAAAAATACATAGTTATTTCATAATATTAAAAAATGTGCAGGAGACGGTTTACTCCCGATAAGGTGACTCGTGAAATTACGTCGCCTTTACTCATGAGGATGTCGAGCCCAGCTGAAAGGTGGAGATATTATCCCACCGATGTAAAGGACGCATTGTTTGCTGAATTCAAGGTAATACTTAAATTGAATTGTTCATATATGTTTCTATGATTTAAGAGATTATAATATTTCTTTCTATTGTTATTGTAGGCCAAATCTAAATTTGAGTCAGAATATCTTGAAAGCATAGCTTATGATGTTTGGAATAAGACGTGCATGGATCGCTACCCAGACATTCTTAAAAAGGCACGAGAGAAAGCATTACAAAGTGCAAATTCTACAAATTTGGCCGATGCAAAGGGCCATGGCCCAAAAGGGATGAGAACCGAGGTTTGGGATGGGCTCGTAGACATTTGGCTCACCTCTGAGTGGCAGAGGAAGTCTGAAGTAGCCAAGATGAACAAATCTGCAGTGCCAGATGCAACTTTGCACACCTCTGGTTCTATCAGCTACCGTTGTCATAAAACGAAGATGGTATAACAAATTTGATTTTTATGATAATTTTTATTAATATATATTCTGATAAATGTTGATTACAGGAGGCAAGTTTGAACCAACGAGTTAGCTATCGAGATGTCTATCACAAGACACACAAGAACAAAGCTGGTGACTTTGTGTCTGAGCGCTCCAAGCGATTTGCTGTATGTGTCTTAAACTACCTTAGACAATTAAACATGTTTTGCTTGCTTTTTTTATGAATCATATGAGAATTGATATAAGGGTCAATTCATTATCGAGTATCAAGTATAATTAAAAATTGAAAGAAGCAGGGAAAACAAAATCTTGTAACAACATATCTACAAAAAATGTTATTTCAAAATATTCTTTATAAGAAAATCTCAAGTTTCATACATTTTGGAACCGTTACTTTCCTGGAGTTCTCATCTTGTTATCAAGTTAATTGATGTCATGTACGATGAAGCAATGCCAAATGTGAAACAACAAGATGGGAGCATTATTAAGACAACTAAGAGGGAACATAATTAAGCATGCTAATAAGCTGAGATTTTGCTGCTATTAATATGGTAAATTGTGGTACCAAACTATGACCCTTGCATGCTGGAATCTTTAGTGGCAGACTTCTTGGTGACAAGTAAAGTTTTGAGGGTGCTGTGGACCATGAAAACCTATTAAAATTTAGCACCTGACAATAGAAATTAAGAGAATCCAACATTTTACTACCAATTAGTTGTTTCAATATATATATATATGGTAAGGGTTATATATATATGTATAAGCCGGAGAAGAAACAAATGAAAATTGGCATATATATATATATATGGTAAGGGTTAGGCTATAGCGAGTATTACTTCAAATCTATTTTTCATGCATATTAATCATACACTATTTTTTTTATTGCCTGAAATGATACTGTTAAGGAATAAGATCATTTGTATTAATTGTATATATTATCACTCCTGTAATTATGTAATTACTGTAATTATGTCATCTCTTTTGTTTTAGTCCCTGTTTCAGTTCTGGCTCTGTTTCAATTGCATTTCAGTACCTGTCCCAATTTCGTTTTAATTAGCTAAATCTTATATTTCTAGATTGGATTGTTTTGTATAGTAATATATATTTTACTTGCAATTTATGTAGGAAAACCTTGATGCAGCAATGTCACAAAAGTATGGTGAAGACATTTCGTCTTTTCTTGAAGTTGACAATGACGTATGGCTGGATGTTGCAGGTCCCTCCAAAATGGGACGAGTTTATGGTTTAGGAAATAGTTTACCATTAGCTAATTGTGAATCATCACAAGGTTCTAGTGCTTCTAACATGTCTACTACTTCAAAAGAAGCAAATATGAGAGAAGTGGTTAAGGAGGTTGTGTGTGAGCAGATAGCACCATCAATGCAGATGTTATCTAGGTAAATGAAGCAATAACATTAAATTAGTTATTAGTTTTTATTTCTCTATTTTTATTTCTGTTTTGTTTTATTTATTTGCTATTCTAATTCTGTTTGAGGGTAATTATCTAGGTTCGGTAATTTTCAACCTCCAGATTTAGCTACAAGACCACCCTCTACAGCAAATCAGGATGCGGCAGAGAATGATAATGATGCTAATTTAGGATTACATTGATTGTTAATGTTATGTATAGATACTTGTTATGTTTGATATACTTGTAAGTTTTTGGATACTAGATTACTACCATACTTCTTTATTTTGATACTTGTTATGTGATAGTACTTGTTACTTTTATTATTGTATGACTTTCAAGTATTTAAAATATATATTATCGGCAAATATTATTAAGTTCTAAGATATTTAGACTTGTTGGTTAGAAAATAAGGTTTAAAAAATAAGGCTTTTAAAATTATATTTCAGTTTGAAAATAGCTATTGATTAGCTACAAATAACATTCTCTTTGCCATAAAAATTAGCTATAGTTTAGCTACGGAAATTATGTATGAATCAGATACGAAAATTAGCTACGGATTTGCTGTGAATCAGCTATGGAAATTAGCTACGGATTAGCTATGAATCAGCTATGGAAATTAGCTACGGATTAGCTATGAATTAGTTATGGAAATTAGCTACGGATTAGCTATGCATCAGCTATGGAAATTAGCTGCGGATTAGCTATGAATTAGCTACCGATTAGCTAGGGGTTTTACTTGCTTTGTTAAATGAATAGCTACAGATTAGCTACGAATTAGCTACGGATATAAAAATTTAGCTAGGGAATAGCTACGGAATTAGCTGCGAGTCATCCATAGCAAATTAGCTACGGACATGATAATCTGATCTCCAAAAAGGTTGCTACGGATTAGCTACAGTATAGCTACGGATTTGCCACGGATTTGCTACGGATTTGCTATGGAAAATTCCGTAGCTAATTAGCGACTGGCCAAAAGCTACGGACGATTCCGTAGCTAATCCGTAGCTAACCTATTTAGCTACGGATCAGCTACGGAATCGTCCGTAGCTAATCTCGTTTTTTCTTGTAGTGATGGGAGGGAAAATTGATAAGACTGTCAATGACAACAAAGGCCCTTATACGTTCAGACTATATGGTGAAAATTACCACCGTTTGGGTAGCTTGCTTCCAAATGAAGGACAGTCTCCAAAGTTTGTGCAGTTGTACATATATGACACTGAAAATGAAATAAAGAATCGAGTCTCAGCTATTTGGTAAACAATGAACTATTCTTAAAAAGTTGACCAACTTTTTTGAATTAATATTACAATATCATCTTTACTGATTAATTGTCAATATCATATGCAGCTCCTCATCAGAAGATAATGACAGATTAGACAGAGACATAGTAAGGATGCTAAAAGACACACTTGATGAGGTCAATCCATATGCAAAGACATTTCGACTTGCAAGTCAAATGTTGAGAGATGGCAACCCGGAAGAAATAAAAGTGAAGCTCATTTGCAAACGAAACCATCATGGTAGAACCTACAATCTCCCTACAGCATCTGAAGTCGCAGCTTTAATTGTCGGTGACATTGATGTAAACTATGGCAATCGAGACATCATTGTGCAATCACTTGATGGAACATTGCAACGCATATCAGAACTACATCCATCATATCTTCCAATGCACTATCCTTTAATTTTTATATATGGCGAGGATGGGTACAGCGAAGATATTCCATATCCATTTCAAGGGTCTAAAAGATCAAGAGTTACTTTGCGTGATTTTTTTGCTTATATTCTCCAAGATCGTGATGATGACTATGACATTCTGTTATACTGTAGAAGACTACTGCAACAATTTATTGTAGATGGATATACCATGATTGAGGCGCAACGTCTCCTATTTATCCGTCTAAATCAAAAGCAACTTAGATCTGAATTGTATAGTTGCTTAACCGATGCGCTTCTTCGAGGTGACAGAATTGCATCGTCCCTCGATAAAAGGATTATTCTTCCATCGAGCTTCACTGGAGGAAGCAGGTACACCGGCCAAAATTTCTTAGATGCAATGACAATTTGCCAATGGGCAGGATGTCCTGATCTTTTTATAACTTTCACATGCAACCCTAATTGGCTGGAGATCCTTCGATTTGTGCAAAGAACAGGACTGCGACCTCAAGATAGACCTGATATAATTTCAAGAGTCTTCAAGATCAAGTTGGGTCATTTAATGAGAGACTTGAAGAATGGCTTATTTGGCCGTGTCAGAGCAGGTATTTCAGTTGACTAAACCTATTTATATTATTTGCTTCACTTAAAGTTTTTTATCAATGATGTGCTTCTCTATGACCTGTGCTTCATCAATTTTGAATTCCTTAATTACAAAAACAAATTATTATTAGTTGTCGTCTCTATTTTTGTTAGCTCAGATCATTCGTTAAGTGGGCATAAAAATTATTTCTTAGCAGATCATTGTCCATATGGAGTTCAAATTTGAGTTGTTTCTTCATTTTAAAATATATTAGTTGATTTTTACTTAGGATTAGTGGTGGCTGGACTCATCTAACCTGTTTAATTTCTACCGTTTCTTTGTTGTCTTTTTCC
Organism: Chamaecrista fasciculata; assembly: GCA_003254925.1. Taxonomy (NCBI): domain Eukaryota; kingdom Viridiplantae; phylum Streptophyta; class Magnoliopsida; order Fabales; family Fabaceae; genus Chamaecrista; species Chamaecrista fasciculata. The sequence continues at coordinate 67,943 of QANZ01008798.1, forward strand.
AAAAAAACATAGTATGCTCTGTTAACTATTCCATAAATATATATACATATATATTGTGTATACAAGGACATTGGGGTGGGTGGCTGCCGGCTGGGTGCCATATATATATATATCACTTTATTTTAAAGCCCATGAAATATGCAAAACAATAAAATATTAATAATCCTATAGTATCTAAGAAAAGGTTTCCTCTAGCCATATCTCACTCTCAAGTTATTTTATGATTTGTTTTGTAGATTGTAGTGGAAGCATATGGATTCGAATACCAATCTTCGTCCGCCCTCACAAGGCCCTGAGGTTCAAACTACTGCTTGTGGATCAAATGTTGGTGAAACTCCAATCCATGGACCTAGAAAAAGGTTAGCAACTTCTGATGTGTGGAGTTGTTTTATTGTCATGGGGTTGGGTGATGATAACAAACCAAAAGCAAAATGTAATGGATGTGATAAAATATTTTCTATTGGGGGAAGTACACATGGTACTTCAAGTTTATCACGACATCTACAAAAGCGTCCTCAATTGCAGAAAAATCATGATGTGGGACAAATGCTTGTTGATCATGCTGGAAAACTAAGGTCAAGAAAACTTAATCAAAAAACCCTTCGAGATTTCATGTCTAAATGCATTATTTCTCATAACCTTCCATTTTCTTTTGCGGAGTATGAAGGCGTTTGGAATATGCTCAAATATTGTAACCCGGATGCCAAGTCCATTAGTAGGAATATTGCTACTTCTGATATATGGAAATTGTACACAACTAAAAAGGCAAGTTTGAAAAAAGAATTAGAGAAGATTCCTAGTGGGATTCGTCTCACATCCGATATTTGGCAAGCATGCACTACATAGGGGTATATTTGTTTAACTGCTCATTATGTTGATTCTAATTTCACCTTGTGTAATAAGATTCTTGCTTTCTCCAATTTTTCACCACCGCATACAGGGCGTGAAATGGCCCAAAAATTGATTGGTATTTTGAAAGAGTGGGGAATAGAGAAGAAGATATTTTCAATCACTTTGGACAATGCTGCAAACAATAATTACGTGGTTGGGTTGTTGAAAGATCATCTTTTTATACATAATCATTTGTTATGTAGTGGTGATTTCTTACATGTGCGATGCTCTGCCCATATTTTAAATTTGATTGTTCAAGAAGGCTTAAGAGAAGTTAATGATGCCTTGGACAAGATTAGAGAGAGTGTTAGGTATGTGAAGTCATCGAAAGGAAGAATGAAAAGATTTAAGGAGTGTGTCAAAGATGTCCAAATTGAAAGAGGCGTTTTCTTGCGTCTAGATTTGCCAACTAGGTGGAATTCTACTTTCACGATGATAAAAAGTGCCATGAAGTATAAACGAGCATTTGCTAGCTATCACACAATAGAGGAACATTTTAAGGGTTGTCCATCTATTCAGGAATGGGAGAGCGGAAAGAATGATGGAATTCTTGAGGCCATTTTATGATATTACAAACTTGATTTCTGGTTCCACATACCCAACCTCAAACATATACTTCTATCAAGTTTGGACTATTGAATGCTTGTTGATTATCAGCGCAAACAGTGAAGATGCTTGTATACAAGATATGGCCATTAGAATGAAGGTGAAGTTTGACAAATATTGGAGTGAATACAGTGTGGTGCTTGCACTTGGAACAGTTCTTGACCCCCGAATGAAGTTTGCTTTGTTGGAACAATGTTACAATGTAATTGATCCTAATGGTTGTCAATCAAAGTTGGAAGTTGTGAAGAAAAAAAATTGTTTCAACTCTACAATGCATATGCTAGCAACTCCACTACAGCATCTTCAAGTTCAAGTTCTAATCCAACAAATATTCCAAAGCCTAGTGGAAGTAGACAAAGTGGGAAAAAGACAATATCTTTTAAGGTATGTTTAAAATTTGTATTTCTGTTGAATTTTAAAATATTATTTTGTTGAATTTTGTAACTAATTATATCATTCTTTTTTTCTTTTGTATATTTGTTGTGTGTAATGTTGAAAGTCCCTTAAGGATCTTGATAATCAAATTGTTGCGAGGGCAGGGAAGTCTCAATTGGAGTTATATTTGGAAGAACTAAAATTTGATGCGTCTTTTTATGAAGACATGGATGTCTTGCAATATTGGAAGCAAAATATAAAAAGATTTTCTGATTTGGCACTCATGGCCTTTGATATATTAAGTATTCCAATTACTACAGTGGCATTAGAGTCGGCTTTCAGTATTGGTTCTCGAGTTCTAAACAAGTATCGGAGTTCTACACTTCCTGCAAAGGTGGAAGCTTTATTATGTACTCAAACTTGGTTACATGGTTTTGATCCTGAAGGTAATGTGTACTATTATTATATCTATTTTATTTTTTTTACTTTTAGATGTTGACTTTATAATTTGCTAATATATTGACTAAGGTAGTTAATTATTTTGTTTTTATAAAGATGAAGATGATCAAGTGATGGTGGTGGTGGTGATGATGAAGAAGATGATGAACCACCTTCAAATGCAATTGTGGATATTGATGATGATGATGACTAAGGAGTGAAGATAATTGAGAATTTTGAAGATGAATTGACACTTGTTTTTGTCATTTATTTTCATGCAATCTAATATTGAATGTTAAGGACCATTTTATTATGCAGTTCTGAACTTCTGATTGTAGATTTCCAATTTATATTTCTAGTAGTGTAATAGTGGTGAATGTTTGGACCATTTTTAGTGGATTTCCTATTTCAATCTAATCTTGAATGTTACTATGTTAGGAATTAGGAACATTTTATAGCATGATTATGCAACTTAGAGAGAACAAAAAAATTAGTAAATGACCCATTTTCATTAAAAAAGTGCAGAAAGTGGTGTTTAAAAAAAAAGGCAAGAAAATAAAAAAAAACGCAATGGCCCACGGGCTGGCCCGTTAAACTCGCGGGCACTGCAGGGTGGGCTTGGGCAGCATATTCACTGCCCATTTATAAACGGGCTGGGCCAGGTCGTTTAAGTCTAGGCCCGTGACGGGGCGGGCCGGGTTGGCCCATTTAACAGTGCTATTATATAAGTGATTCAGTTCCATAAATCAATTAAGACTAGTTCGAGTCATGTAACACATGTCTTAAGATCAATGTTATGAAACCTGGAACGGACCAGACAGTTGAATCGGTTCGACCGAGACCCGAGAGTGAAGACGGCTCGGTTTGAACCATTTGACCGTTCTGGAGATTGGATCGCTTTGAACCACCAAAAACCGCTTCGGACCGGATTGACCTAGGTTGAACCGTGACCCTGAGCTATTTTTAGAAAATCGGTTGGGTCACTATTTTTTATGGACAATTTCTTTTTTTTTTTAACTTTTTTTTGTTGGTTTTGTGGGTCAAATGTAAAAAAGTAATATGAAACTCAAAAAAAAATTTATAAACCTACCAAATTAAAGAAGAAAACTCATTTTTTTTTTCATTTTTACTAATCTAATAATTATTCATGTTTTAACTTTTGTATATTTTATTTATATAGGACAATAAAATTATGGATTCACAAGTATTTCATCTTCGTCTAGTCATCATTTTCGGAGACAAGGCCCCCCCCCCCTAATTTGCATATAAATTATATGTATATGAAAGATATTAACGTAATTGTATTTGCGACAATGGCTTTTGCTTGATTAGGCCCCCCCTTCCCCAATGGCTAGCTAGTGGACATGAGTTCGAAACTCAAGTTAAGAGAGCTGCTTTTTTTCATTTTTCTTTTGCCTCTTAGGAGGCCCATACTTCTACTTTTATTTTTTAGTATGTGACTATATGTGTGCGTTTCTTTTGGGCCTCATGTATGTGTGTGTTTACTATTTAATTATATATATCACCACACACTCCCTCCAAACAAATGTATATATCTATCAATCTATATATACTTAATTATGTGTGTTTTTTCTGCCATGTATGTGTCTTTAATTATATATATATAATCTCACAGTCCCTCCAAATAAATGCATATATATATATATGAGTAAAATAACTTTCCGGTCCCTGATTTATGCACTCGCTGACAGATAGGTCCCTGAATTTTACCCATTGTACTAACCGGTCCCCGAATTTTGCAAACGCTGCACTAATTGGTCCCTCCGTCATATTGTCGTTACAAAAAAGCTGACGTGGCAATAACGGACGCTGATGTGTCCCGTTATGGCCACGTCAGCACCCATTATGTTTTTTTTTTAAAAAAAAGAGCTGCCACGTCATAAAATAGTGACACATCAGCATTTCCTCATTGTACTTATAGGTCCCTGACCCATTTCTATTCCATTATTCTCAATTCCCCCTCTTTCTCATCATTTTCATTCATTTTAGTCCAAATCCTCAAAATAAAATTATAAAGTGTCCCAAAACTTTTCCAAACATTCCAATTTAGTCCTTAAAAATATTTAAAACCCTAAACTCTAAAACCCCAAACCCTAAAACCCCAAAATCTAAAACTTCAAACCCTAAACTCTAAAAAAAAGTCTGAGTTGAACAATTAGGCCCTTGACCCATCTTTATTTATATTATTCTCAATTCCCCCTCTTTTTTCTCATCTTCATTCATTTTAGTCCCAAATTTTCAAAATAAAATTGTAAAGTGTCCCAAAACTCTTTCAAACATTCCAATTTAGTCCTTAAAAATATTAAAAACCCTAAACACTAAACCTTAAAATCCCAAACCCTAAACCCTAAACCCTAAAAAAAATTTTTAGTTCAACAATTAGGTCCTTGACCCATTTTTATTCTATTATTCTCAATTCCCCCTTTTTTTCAACATCTTCATTCATTTTAGTCCCAAATCCTCAAAATAAAATTGTAAAGTTTTATAAAACTCTTCCAAACATTCCAATTTAATCTTTAAAAATATTAAAAACCCTAAACCCTAAAACTCTAAAACCCTAAACCCCTAATCCCTAAACTCTAAACTCTAAATCCTAAACCTTAAAAAAATTACACATCACCAGAAATTTACAAAAATTACACATCACAATTTTTTACACATCATCATAATTTTCATCACAACTAAGCATCATCATCAGGCACAGCGTCGTCATCTTCTTCCCCAATTTGGATTTCACCATCCTTCCAATACTCTACATTCATCTTTCCCATGTATAAATGCAACACAACACTTTATTACGAACCAAGAATTGGATTTCAAATTTTCAATGAAGCGGCTCTCGTGGCTTTCTTTCCTTCTTTAGAATAGCCCTTTTCTTTGAAAGTAGTCCCAGAGCAGAGGTGTGGACTAAAGGAATAGCACAAGCGCTAATCTAAGGATAGTTTCATTCCTTCCCTAAGGATGGTTTCAATCAATCCCTAAAGGGATGAAAAGAGAGCGTCTAAACAGAGTCCTGATGTGTTATATACTTTTTCTTCCCGCTTTGCTCTACTGCCCGGTTCGATTGACTCATGTCAAAGAATGACTTAGATAGAGATATGAGGTTGTCTTACTTTGATCTGTATGAGGGAATAGATCCAATACTAGAGGTCTCTGGATGCACATTACTAAAGAATCGTCAACCTAATATCAACTGGAAAGCTCGTAAAATGAGCTAGTTCATAAATAGAGTTTAACCTTTTCAGTAGTCAACTACCCAGAATGGTTACCGGGAAAAAGCGTGCTGGCTAAGCGTCGAATCATGGCCACCTTCCTTTTTGAGTGAAGGTGAAAGATGAATGTTGAGTATTGGAAGGATGGTGAAATCCAAATTGGGGAAGAAGATGACGACGCTGTGCCTGATGATGATGCTTAGTTGTGATGAAGATTATGATGATGTATAAAAAATTGGGATGGTGGGTAATTTTTGTAAATTTCTGGTGATGTGTAATTTTTTTAAAGTTTAGGATTTAGAGTTTAGAGTTTAGGGATTAGGGGTTTAGGGGTTTAGAGTTTTAGGGTTTAGGGTTTTTAATATTTTTAAAGATTAAATTGGAATGTTTGGAAGAGTTTTGTAACACTTTACAATTTTATTTTGAGGATTTGAGACTAAAATGAATGAAGATGTTGAAAAAAAGGTGAGAATAATAGAATAAAAATGGGTCAAGGACCTAATTGTTGAACTTAAACTTTTTTTTAGGGTTTAGGGTTTGGGATTTTAAGGTTTAGTGTTTAGGGTTTTTAATATTTTTAAGGACTAAATTGGAATGTTTGAAAGAGTTTTGGGACACTTTACAATTTTATTTTGAAAATTTGGGACTAAAATGAATGAAGATGAGAAAAAAGAGGGGGAATTGAGAATAATATAAAT
>QANZ01008798.1:74709-86598 GCA_003254925.1 Chamaecrista fasciculata
CCCCCCCCCCCACCCTCTAATTCCTGGCTCTGTCACTCCCAGTCATGCGCCACCTCCACCTTGTTAGTTTTATTTGAAAACGAGTATAACTATTTTGGATATATGCCCCTTATTATTAGTGTTTAAATTGTGTGATTATTTTGGATGTATTTCACATAGTAAACATATTTCATATTATTGAATGGATGGGTGATTTATATCAACTAGCGGCGGTTTAAACCGCCACCAAATATAACAATAAAGCAAGAAAGAGCAACTTTCGCAGCGGAAAAAACCACTGCCAAATAACATGAAAACCGTCGGTAAACAATTGCATTTATAGGCGGATGCAAATGTCTTTTGCCAACGATTATCCTAGTAAATTTCACCCACCGCCGGCAATTTTTGTATTTACCGGTGGTCAGCCAAAAATGTTGTTGAATGGTTGCCAACGGCATCATCAACGACGGTTTATGAAATCGTAGGGAGGTTATTTAGTGGCGGTTAAATTCGCCGCTAAAGACCTTTTTTTGTATTGAGATTTAGGACCCAAACGAAACAAATCCCCATAGTTTGAGGACCAAAATACCAACAAAAGAGAAGATAATAAATTATTTCGGTTTTTTAAATTTTTTACAAAAAATGTAATAAGATTGCTATATTAAAAAAAATTAGGGATTGAATTGTATATTTTACTCACAAAAAATATAGGAAGGTTGAAATTAGATGATTTTGGACACGAAAATAGAATAAAAAATAGTTTGCGGACCAAAATGCAACTAATATCGTAGTTTGAGAAAACAAAACAAAACCCAAAATAGTTTTAGGACCCAAACGAAACTAATCCCATAGTTTGAGGACCAAAATGTCAACAATGCCAACAAAAAAGAAGATAATAAATTATTTTCATTTTTTTAACAAAAAATGTAGTAATATTGTTCCATAAAGAAACTTTAGGGACTGAATTGTATATTTTACTCAAAAAAATATAGGAAGGTTGAAATCAGATGTTTTTGGACACGAAAACAGAACAAAAAATAGTTTGAGGACCAAAATGAAACTAATCGCATAGTTTGAGAAAAAAAAACTAAAACAAAAATAGTTTTATGAGCTAAGGAAACTGAGTCCATAGTTTGAGGATCAAAATGCCTACAAAAGTGAAGATAATTAATTTTTTTTACTTTTTTTAAAGATGTAATAACGAGAATAGAAGAAAATTATACCTTAAAAAAATTTAGGGATTCAATTATATATTTTACTCAAAAAAATAGAGGACCATTGGGACAAAAAAAAATAACAACATTACATAAGAACAAAAAAAAATTGATATGGAGGGTCTGGATTCTATGGTGCCATGTTCTCTTGATGCTAATACTGACTAGGATGTGCTGATGATAGACGCTGCTAAGCGTCCTCAGGGAAGTTGATCCTTTTCCCTTTTTTATTGTTGTTTTTATGAATTGCCTTGTTTGGAATTGTCGAGGGGAAGGCAGTTCTACTTTTTTAAGAACTATGAAATTTTATATTTAGAATTATAAACCTACATGCATTGCTCTTCTTGAAACTAAGTGTAATGTTAACCGTGCTAAAAACATTTTTAAAAGCCTTGGGTTTGATATTTTTATCTGCCAAGAAGGTGTTGGTAAGGGTGGGGGTATTTGGTTTGCATGGAACCCTAATATTCTAACTGTTCTTTCAAATAATTGTCATGATAATTTTATTCATCTACAAATTCAGCTGGATAATTTAAAGTGGTGGCTAATAATTGTTTATGCTAGTCCTCAACTAGATTTAAGAGTGCAACTTTTGAGAGAGCTTACCCTTGTTATGCCTCCTACCAATGAGCCTTGGGGTCTTATTGGTGACTTCAATGAAATTGTAGATGAATCTAAGAAGATTGGTGGGGCGCCTTTTGATCCTTCTAGAGGCAGAAGTTTCAAAGACTTGATCTACAATTGTCATCTAATTGATGTCTAGGTTGAGGGCCCAAAATTTACCTAGCATGGTCCAAAAGTGAGTAATTATGATAGAGTTTTTGAACAATTAGATAGAATGTTTTGTAATGAAAGTTGGAGAATCTTTTTCTGAAGCTATTGTTAGTGTTATTCCTAGGTGCTATTCGGATCATCATCCTCTTTTACTTAAAACAAATGGCAACACTCCTAGAAATACTCTTAGACCATTTCATTTTGAATCAGCTTGGTTTACTCACAACAGTTTCCATGATTTTGGTAATAGTAATTGGAAGTCTAACATAAATTGGTGTGATAATGTTGCTGATTTTACTAACAAGATTAAAGATTGGAATATGAATAACTTTGGGCATATTGGTAGGAAGAAGAGGAAGATCCTTGCTCGGTTGAGAGGAATCTAAAACAGCTCTAATTATACCAATAATCGGTTTTTACATCATCTGGAAAAAGACCTCCTTGCTGATATGGATGTTGTTCTTGCTCAAGAAGAAATATTCTTGCTCAGCTTGCTAGACTTGATGATCCTCCGACTCTTGATGAATTCAAAAAGGCATGCTCTCTATTGGGGGTTTGGAAAGCCCGGGTGAAGACGGGTACCCTGCCATTTTCTTTCAAAAACAATGGAATATTGTGCATAAAAGTATGTATGAGGTGGTTAGTAAAACTTATTTTTTGGGGGAATTCCAGCTTGAGCATATAAATAAAAAACTCTCAATGTCTTAATTCTAAAAGTTAATAAGCCTGAGTTGATTACTCAATTTAGACCTATTTCTTTATGCAATGTCATTTATAAGCATATTTCGGAAATTATTGTTAATAGATTAAAATTTTACTTACCTTCTTGGATTTCTCCTCTTCAGGCCAGTTTTGTCCTTAGAAGGAGTATCCAAGATAACATAATTGTCGCTCAAGAAATGTTACATTGCATGAGGAAAATAAATGGTAGGAAATCCTTTATGGCTATTAAAATTGACTTAGAAAAGGCCTATGATAGGGTGAGTTGGGAGGCTCTATTCCATATTCTCTTTGAAATCAATATTCCCCCTAAACTTAGAAATCTTATAAAGTAATGTGTTAGCACTACATCTTTTAATATATTATGGAATGGGGAGAAAACTGAATCGTTTAGGCCTTCTAGGGGATTAAGACAAGGGGATCATTTATCCCCTTATCTTTTTGTTCTTTGCCTGGAAAAAATTGTCCCAACTTATTGAGGATAAAATGAATGATGGGTCTTGGATGACACTTAGAGCTGGTGTTTTGGCCCTTTTATTTCTCATCTTTTTTTTCCCTGATGACATTCTCCTTTTTGGGGAAGCCTCTGTCGGTCAGATGGATTGCATGTTAAAATGTCCTCAGGTTTTTTGTGATGCTACTGGGCAAAAAATTAGTTTGGATAAAACTAAATTTATTTTTCTCTAAAAATGTGGAGGATTCGGTTAAAGTTGATATTATTAATATGTATGGTTTCTCCTGTACTAACAATTTGGGTACCTATCTCGACATTCCTCTCTTACATGGTCGTTAGACTAAGAGGGATTTCTCTAGGATTGTGGAAAGGATCAGAATGAAGCTTGCCGGTTGGAAGGCGAATTGCCTTTCTATTGCAGGGAGAGTTACCTTGGCTAAATCGTATCTCTTCAATCCCTTATTATGTTATGCAATCTATGCGTGTTCCTTATTCTATTTGTCTTGAAATTGAAAAGATGCAACACAATTTTATTTGGGGTCATCCGGAAGGGGATAGGAAAGCTCATACTGTTTAGTTGGAACATGATGTGTATGTTTAAGTCTTGTGGGGGGCTGGGTATTAAAAACTTGAGGGAGATGAATGATGCTTTTTTTATGAAAATTGGTTGGAAAGTTAAAATTGATAACCATGATGTTTGTTGTGATGTGTTAAGAGGAAAATATGGGAGGGGGCAAGATCTAAGGAGGGATATTATTGTCAAAATGGGGATTCTATACTTTGGAAGGAGGTTGGTAAGCTTTGAGGGGCTCTTGCGAAGGGCTCTATTAAAAGTGCTTATGCTAGTAGACTGATTAAATACCCTTCTATTCCTATGTTTAATAAAGATTGGAAGATTGACGTTCTTGAGAGAATTAAATTATTTGTTTGGCTTGTTGTTCATAATAGATTCCTTACCAAGGAGCTTTGTAGTAAGTGGTTTGGGTCTTCTGCCTGGTGTCATAGGTGCCCTACCACTGAGGAGACCGCTATTCATGGACTGAGGGACTGTGCGGCTGCCTCTGTGATCTGGAGATCCTTGATTAAACCTGTGGATTTAGGCGACTTTTTTACCTTAGATTACATAGATTGGATTAACTCTAATTTGTCTAACAATTATTTTGTGGCTGGTGACGTTACCTGGAGTTGTCTCTTGGCCGTGGCTATTTGGAGAATTTGGTGTTGGAGAAATGTGGATAATCATGATGACTCCTTCAGGATGTCGTTCAAGCCAGAGTATGCTATCAGACAGATGTTGGTCGACCATGAGAAGGGGAAGGGCGTTTTGGCTCTGGGTTCTTCATGTTCTGACAAGATTGAGGTGCAGGTGCATTGGTTGTCGTCGGCGGAAGGCTTCGTTAAAATTAATACTGACGGGGCTCTCTGGTCTGATTCGCCGATTGCTGGGTGTGGGGGTATTATCAGGGATGTGGATGGGCGCTGGGTTTCTGGTTTTCATAAGAGCCATGGTCGATGTTCGGTTCTAAAAGCGGAGGCATGGGGTTTGTTGGAAGGTGCTAGATTGGCGGCTGATCTAGGTCATCAGAAGGTTGAGTTCGAATGCGACTCTTTAGCCCTTGTTGACGTTGTTCGCCGGAGGGATGATGGCCTTCCGTCGCTGGTCGGTATCATTGCTGAAATTAATAGGACGCTCCGCCGTTTTGCTGAGTGGAGTATCGCGCACAAGTGGCGAGAAGCCAATGGTTGTGTCGATTACCTTGTCAGGCTTGCCTGCGGCGGCTTTCACGGTGGTGTGTTGTCTCTCCTGTCTTCTCCTCTGTCGGGTCTGAAGATGTTGACGCTAAGGGATGCGTTAGGTGTTAGTTCGATTAGGAGATTCAGACCTGATCAACCCAAATATTGAAATGTTATTTGGTCTTCTTTTTACGTGTTTATAATGATAATATAATGCAAATAGACCACTAATATACTAAGGGCTGCACCAAGGTATGACATAATAAGGTGGATAGATTATATTATTTAGCGTTTATTTATTGTATTTCATAAATAGGTGTTACTTAATGGGTTTTTCAGTGTGTAGATATCCAAACAGGGCCAAACCAAAAGGGAAACATCTAGAATCAACGAGAAGATATCAAATCGCACAAGATACGCTTGTGTCGTTGGGTGTGTCGCCGGCACACGATAGCATTTCTCACGACATACGTATCTGAGAGAGTATGACGTCAGCAGATAAGCTTCACCATAAAAATAGGGCATGCCGTTGCTTGTGCCACCAGGAAGTCCAATGACACACGCAACAACTTGGTCAAAGATATGTTTTGGACGGTCATGATTCAAGATATCGCAGGTGCCGTTGAGATATCCCTAATATCTCGCTGTGCCGCCATCCTGTGCCGCCGGCACAAGTCCAATTCTGTTCCACAACTTGCGACCCAAGTCTAATATTCATGTCTCTAAATAGAGCTCGTCATTCCACGCCCAAATCGTTCATCTCAGAAGCAACACACAAAGCGTGCAGTTTAGAATAGTTTAGGAATTACTATGCTTAGAGCATGAGTAACTAATTAGGTAGATACTTGAGGAATGTCTCAAGGATGCGACTTGAGTTCATCGCGCTGTTCATGTAGAGTCCAGATATTGGTATTGCATTTATGAGTATTCTCAATCTCTTCATAGGTATGTGTTGAGTTGTTTATACATTAGAGAGTATAGTCTTTAGGATTGTTCTTTAATTTCTATTTGTTCATTGGTCTGATCTGGAATAATAGAGATTACTTTGAAAGGTTAATGACAAATGCTCATATTCCCAGTTTTGGTTGAGTTATCTATCCTAATTCTATATCTTTCGCCATTGCTTTAATTGCTCGTACATTTGAGGATGCAATAGCATTTCCTATAACTAGGGTGGATTGCACTTCACTTATATGAATGGTATTTAATGATTATCAAGTACATCATTGGATTTGGTTATAAAATGAAAATCAATTATCTTCTCTTTATCATTAATGAACTATGATAGTCCATCTCTAAGGTTTCTCTCAAGTATTATTCTTTATCAATTAAATTCATAGTAATCACCTTTTAACAATTAAACTACAAACTTCACCTTCAATCACAGTTCTCTTAGATCTCATCACATTGAGTTCCGCGAGAGATCCGACTTTGGGTTAACATATATACTATATATAGTAATATATAGTAATACTTGCGAGGCTCAAGTATTATCAATTTGGTCGTTACCCGCACTAGCACCTTACGACGGGTGCCCGGTCAAGACCTCCTTAAGGTTTTTTGGTTTTTTGGGTTTTTTTTGCCGTTTGGGCTGTTTTGTTGGCTCTTTTGAGCCCTTTCCTTACCAAAAAAAATGTTTAATTAAATTAATATAAACTATAATATATATATATATATTTATGTGTGTGAAATGTGTATGTGTGTGAGAGAGAGAGAGAAAGAGAGAGAGAGAGGTGTGTGAGTGAAAAAGAGAAAAAAAAATTGATAAGAAATGAGGTATAGGAATGAGAGAGAGAGAAAATTATAAGTGTAATAAATGAAAGCATGTAAAATTATTATTTTGACTAATAGTTTTTTTTTTATATTTATATTAGAGTATAGGGAATTATAATAATTTAGATCCTCTATAGTACTTTAGGGCATAGTACAAAAAATCAGACCGGACTGGGCGGTTTAACCGGCGAATCGAACACCAGACCTGTCCGGAAGAACCAAAAATACTATTATGCATTTGAACCGGCCAGTCACCAACCGGTGAACCATGAACCGGTTTGACCCGACAAATTTTTCAAAAATTACATATTAACCTCAAAAAATTTTCAAAAAATTACAAATTGGTCCCTGGATACATATTATATAGGGACTAAAATAAAAACTTTAAAAAAAGTTTGGGGTTAATATGTAATTTTTACAAAACTTTTTATGGTTAAAATTGCAAAATAGCTACAAAGGGTATCAAAGTGTTTAATTTTTACTTTATATTTAAATTATTGTAAAATATTAATGTGTAGTTGATGAATATGTATATTTGAAAATGTATTTTTTAAGTAAACCGGCTCAACCAGTTGAACCAGTGACCCAGCGGTTGAACCATTGAACAAGTGACCCGAGCCTTCCACCAGGTCAATGGCCGGTCCGATTTTTTGCACTATGCTTTAGGGGGACGTTTGGTACACAAATTGGAAAAAATAGTCCATGGATTAGGAGCTCCGGCATAGACTAATCTTACATTTGGTACGCGGATTTAAAAACCAGGAATATTGTATTCCCAATAGTAGTACAATTTCCTAAAGTAGCTATTTTTTAATCTCACCCTAAGGGGTGAGATTAGTCTAATCCCATGGGATATGATTATTTTTTTTTTTTTGGCCTGAGATAGGATTATTTTGGTTCACGTAAAATGACTAATTTATCTTCATAAAACTTAGCTAATTAAATTTTGCTTTACAAACTCTTTCCATCTCTCATCTAATTTTATTCTCTATGTCAAACCTAATTAATTAAGTTTTATTTTGACAATTATAGTTATATTTTGAACGATAATTTTTTAGACTATTTTTTAATTTTAAGAATTATGACATTATGTTTTAAGATTGGATTTTCGTGATAAATCATCAATGATGTAAAAACAAAGAACATTTTTTCAAAGTATTCTTATTAATTGTTTTGGAGAATTTTTGCATTTGATAAATTATTATTCGAGAATAAAAAGTGAAGGGCATATTTGGAAAAATATCAAATATTCCTAGGATTATCAAAGTTGAACCAAGCACAAGATTATAATATTCATAGGAATGTTGTAAAATAATCTCATGACTGTTTTAACTCATCCAAACAGCTATTTTTATATTCATGGGAATCATATTCTTGAGAATCACATTCCTAAGAATATAATTCCTGAGAATGAAAAAATAATTTGTGTATCAAACGCCCCTAAGGGTGTAATGCTGAGAGAGATAAAAATAAAATAGAGAGAGAAAGTGTTACTAAAACTTGACAAATCTGAGAATCTTCAAGTGACAGAAGTGGGATGGTCTTCGATCTTCTCTTGTTGTTCATGATAATTTTACAAACAAAATTAATGAGCATCTCTTTTTTCTCTCATTAAAATCTCTCAAACAAGAAATCTGTTCAAGTTAGTCTATTCCACTTCATTCCATTTCATTCATTCCTATTAATGAATACTAGGTTTGGACCTGTGCATTGCACAGGTGATATTCTATGATTTTTTTAATACATTGTTCTATGAATTTTTTTTAAAGTATTGTTCTATGAACTATTATGTGACATTAAAATATTATATTATGTAAAATTGATAATTAGTTAATAATGAATTAGTATTGTTGTTTGTTTATTATTAAAATAAAATATATAGAATAATTAGTTAATCATTTTAAGACGAAATTTTATAGTTTTTTAATTAATAATTAGTTAATAATGAATTAGTATTGTTTTTTGTTTGTTATTAAAATAAAATATATAGAATAATTAGTCCCTCAATTTTTTTCTAAATTTGTACTCATTGGTTTTTGAATTTAGCCCCGTGTAGCCAACTCGTATAATTAACGTTGTTGGGTGTATTGCGATTGATGCGTAAATGAGAAGTGCAGCTATCTTCATTAAATTTACAGCATATATGTGATATATAATACTATATGTTATGGTAATTAACTTGTAAAGAGAAAAGAAATTATGATGAAATACCTTGAGTTCAGACAACTTTTCTTGTAAATTTAATGCCATAAGAAATTTAAATTAGAATTATAACAAACTATTTTGCATTAATATAATATATCATCCGAAGGGTACCCTAAATATCCGAAATATCCTAAAACAATGGATATAGGATAGGATATCCCAATTCAAAAATCGAGTATATAGAATATCTGAAATCCAATATCCATTAATTAAAAATATAATAAAAAATGTATAAAATATAATAAAATATTTATATTATAGGATATCGGATACTGGGTACCCTAACTATCCCTTCATTTCGAACGGATACCTAATAGTTGATTTTTTATTTTTCAATATCCGTACCCTATCCGATATCCGGTATCCGACGGATATCAGATATTTTTTAAGGGTGGATTCTGACGGGTATCCTAAATATCCACCCAAATTTTCATCCCTATGAATGAGTGTAAATTGTTCATCCCTACAGAGTAAAAATAGTATAAAAAAAAATAGTTCAATTACTTTATGTCTAACCACAAATTAATTATTGACACTAAGGTAGAGAAATTGACATTAATTATTGAGAAAAATAGATCAACTACTTTCTTATTGACCAACATATAAATTGACATTATTTATTTATTTTTCTTAAAGATAATTGATATGTAATTTATGTCAAGATAAATGTATTAATAAAGATGGGTACAAATGTAAGTTGATCAAAATTTGCATAAAAAAAAAAAAAGAATTATAGATATCCAGAATTTATGTACAGTAGAAATAAAAAATTGATTTGTGCAATTTTATTTTATACATTGATTGTGATTTGTTTTTGTCGTTAAATTTATAATAACTATTATCGTATGAAGTAATCTATGATTGATGACCGTCTAATTGATGACATAGATAGACACATGACATGTAAATAAAGGGCCAATAAAACATGTAAGCTGTCAGATTTTTTAGACCATATGTACATTTTTTAAACTATAGATATACAACAAACATTTTAAAAAAATAGAGGAGAAACATATAACACAAAAAACACAATTATCCAAAATCAACATATATCCATTGGTAGTGAATTAAGTCAGGTCAAATGTTTAAATCATATATCAATGCCTAATTTACACGTCCTATAAGATAATATATTTAGTCTATTTACATAAATTCCTCATTTAATTACACATGTGAGAGTTATATGATCATAATATATTTAGTTTGAGTTATTTTCATAGAATTAATTTTAAGAGCTCCATCTATATTATGAACGTAGGTCAAAGTGCAACAAAGTTAATTACAATCTTGCAATTCACCAAATTAATAGTCAATCACATTATATGGATTAGATACTTGATGGTATCAATATTTTCGAATCAATTAATTTAACAATTAAAAGATATCAGCAGGAAGACAAATTATATATTTAATGTGATGTAGTTTATTTACATAATTATAGGAAGATAAATTAATTATAAGAAAAAAAACATAATGGGAGTAATTACATAAATTCCTTATCGAATAACACATGTAATAATTTAAGGACCATCATATTTTTAGTTACAGTTATTTCCTTATATTAAATATTAGGGAAAAAAGTTCTATGATTAATATAAAAATATGAATCTATATTAATTAAATATTTTATCATATCAAATTGATTATATAGATTAAATTTTCAATCATATCAAATTGAGTAAATATGATTGTATAAACACTGTAATTTACAATTTTGCAATCCACCAATTTAATAGTCAATCAGGTAAAATTGATTAAATAGAAGAGAATGAACACTGTAAATTACAATCTTGCAATCCATCAATTTAATAGTCAATCATACCAAATTGATAAAATATGAATATATGAACATTGTCAAATCAGTTAGTTCCACTATAAAAGTATTCAAACCATCATAATTAATTTTATTTGGTCAATTTGTGAGAATTTGAGTATACTTTTAAATACAATTATAGAATAATATTTATATATATATATATATNAAAAAAAAAAAATTAACCTGCTGCATCAAGAATACATTCCAACCATATGCACCATATATCCTACATACTGCATTTGCCCACCGTATATTCTAAATATATTTCCTAAAAGAGAGCTTCATTAGAAAGGGGCATAAGCAACATAACAGCCCAACCATATGCAGCATATAACCTACATATCCAACAATTTTTTTACATAAAAAAACAGCTGCATATATCCTACATATCAACAAACTTTTTACATAAAAAACAGCTGCATATATCCTACATATCCAACAAACTTTTTACAACAAAAACAGCAGCATATATCCTACATATCCAACAGAAAGTTTCCCAACAGAACATCTCCACATGCTCAAAAAGATAAGAGCCCAAAAAGCTTGGCCATCCTTGTCATACTAGCTTGCATGAAAACTTGCTTCAATCTAACTTCTAAGCTTCTTGAACCTTTGAAGTCCCAAGTATCTCTAAAATAAAATAAACAAAAGCATAAATATCCATGTATCAAACATCACTAAAATAAAATAAACAAGCATTAATATAGATTTACTAACCTGCTTCGATTTTTTCAATTTCATCCATGCTAGCTCGTAAATCAATATCTTTCTTATGAACTTTTAACCAATTCTGAGTACAAATCAAAGCTTCAACAGTTGTGGGATTCAAATTACTTCGAAAGGGATCAAGAATTCGACCACCAGTACTAAATGCTGACTCTGAAGATACTGTGGAAACTGGAATGGCCAAAATATCTCTGGCAATTTTGGAAAGATAGTGATACTTCATAGACTTTGTCTTCCACCATTTCAAAAGATCAAATCCATCATGATTAAGTTCAACATCATCTTCTAAGTATCTATCTAATTCATTCTTTTTCACATTAGTTTGTTTCTCATGAACTTTCTCGTAAAACTGAGAAGACCAACTTTCCTCATTTGGAACATCACATATACCACTACTAGTCCCTTCTCCTTCAGTTGAAGTAGTATCAGATGACAAAGAGAAACAACTAGTTGATGGAGATTGTGCCCTAGGGCCAATCATTTTATTTATGTGT
>QANZ01008801.1:0-10864 GCA_003254925.1 Chamaecrista fasciculata
CAAAATTTAAAACTTTAGGGGACAAAATTATTGCAAAAAAAAAAACATTGGGGATGAACTTGAAAGTTTATGTAAATTTTAAGGATGAAAATGGTGCTTTTGACTTGTTTTTTTTTCAAACCTTTTGATATAAAAATATAACTAAGTATTTAATACTTTGCCCTTAATTACTTGAAATTTGAAAATTCTTTAAATTAAGAAATTATATATGTATAGTCCATGGGCAAGCACATTCCTCCACGTTCATGCATAACCGAAAAAGTAAACCCAAGTTTGATATTATCTCTAAGAATGACATATATTTGCAAATTAAACCGGGAAACGAAAAAGTAAAGCTACCTTAGTTCAGTTTTTAATATTTTTGGCAAATTAAACCGGGAGAATGAAAACGCAAATCTATGGCGCCAATATATTTGCTAAATTTGAAATGCCAATATACATATGATGATTAAGTAAGTAACAATCCTTATTTAGAAGATGACCTGAGAGAATGGGTTGAATGCTGTTGAGGAGAATGGTGATGGCTAAGAGGAAAGCCATGGAATCAACGGCTTGAAGCACGTCAGTACTGGAAGTAAATATGTATGCAAATTGGTTGTGTAGTGCCATTATTATTGGTTGTATAGTGCCATTCTTCCTTTTTTTCTCTCTCAGAGAGCTTTCACCTTCATATATCCTTCTCTCTCTATTTCTCTCTCTCTCACACACACATACACATTCTTCTCCTTTCGTTTCTCTCTCTAACAAAATCCTCTTTTCTCCGATTTTTTCTGTTTCAATCTCGGATTCTCTTTTTCTGATACTTGAAGCTGCTAATTGAATTTAATTTCGGTGGTGTTTTGTTTCTGGTTCTCGCTTCGTGCCGAGAAGAGTAGGAGGAGTCTTTTCAGGTAGGTTGATTTTGCTATTGTTTTTATTTTTTTGGAATTCTGGAAGATTTATTTGGTTTATTGTTATTTATTTGAGGGTTAGAGTTTTTTGTTTTCGTTCCGTTACAGTAGGCTAATCTGTATCTAACTCCACCCTATTTGAAACCTTAATGTTACTATTAGAGGTCAAGCTTTGAATATCCTTGACTATTGCACCTAAACCCCAATCATTTACTTTGAGTTGGCATGCTTGAAATAACTTAGAAGGGCAAAGCCACATGCTGGCGTTATCTTTCATGTCCCAGTTCAGCAAACAACTTCTTTTGTTTACAACATTTTTTTTACAATTTCAACGCTTTTCTTTTGTTAAAAAAAACATTGTAACATTTTTCACATGTATAGATGTATATATATAAAGTATCTATATATTGTTAAAAAGCATTTTATTTATTTATATATAAGGTATATATTTCTTTCCCCTTCTTCCTATTTATAATTATTATTATTATTATTTTAGATAAATTTGAAATATTGCTAATTCAACATTTTGCAGATTACCTGCAAGATCCAGAGACCAATAATGGAGAAGGTGAGTTTGTCTTAAACTATAAACTCTTGTTTATATGAATTGAAATTTTATTTTTTACCTTGTATTAAATTTTAAAAGTACTTAAACTAACATGAATTTAGAGGATCAACAAGATGGTACTGACACCCAAGATGAGGAAGGTACGTTATTCCTTATTTTTTTAAAAAAATATTTAGGGCATGCATTTCATAATGGTTTTGTCATTGTTAAATTCTTGATTGTGGCATAGGTGCTCCTAGTACTAGAACTAGAGGTCCTACAAGAATGTTGGACGTATGGGAGCTGGATATGTATAAATATTTGGTTTTTTTTTGCAGGTCAAAATGAAGAAAAATAGGTTTCACAAATTAGCAATTAACTATATGATGTTTTGCTTTGCAGGTAAATACTAATTAATTAATTGCAAATTAGAATAGAACATATATGATATGTATAATTGAACATGGTACGTATAATTCAAAATTTTTATTATTATTATTATTATTATTATTATTATTATTATTATTATNGATCAATTATAGGATGTCACCTTTATGTATTTAATTTGATGTTTTAGTTTATAGATAAATTTTTTGTATAGATGAAATTGTTGTACTCTACATTGATTATATATAAATAAAAAGAATTTCATTATATTGATTTGTTTCTTAATTATATATATATGCCTAAAATAATTCAGAGTAAATATTAAATATTTAAAATTTTGAATAATAAAAATTTTAAAAAATCATTTTAGATTGTAATAAAATATGAATTTGAAATAAATTAAAAAAAATATTATAATTATTACTTATTATTAATATATACAATACCTACAAATTAAAATCCATCACTACAAATGTCAATTATATACAAAAAATGATAATTACAAATTCGTCACTAAAAGTTTTAGTAATGGAAGTAAAATCTGTAAGTAAAAATTTTAGTGATAGAACAAAAAATGTAGGTATAACATATTCCTATAAAATAAAAAACTGTCACTAAAGGCTATAGTGACAGTACATATCCGTCGGTATAGCGAAGTATAGTTGACGGCAAATTTTTCCGTAGGTATAAGTCTTTTAAACTTATACTTACAGATTTTAGCCTTTTAGTGACAATTTTTTTCTGTCACTATTTGGCACCTTTGTTGTAGTGAGGCAGAACATCATGCGAAGGGTGACACAAATCAAAATAGAGCATAAACAGAAATTAGATTTACTCTCACCCCAAAACTATCAAGGTGGGGGGTAGGGTTAAATTAAGAAATCAATAGATTTTAGAACGGCCAAAAGCAAAAATCACTAATCAGCCATCTTATTCAATCGGTGAATGGTACTTCTTGCAACCCTATTAATGGGATCAATCTTCAGAACAGTTCTCAGGTCTTCAGCTCCAAGTTTGTACTTTTCCATACTCTCATACAAAAGTGCACGCTGTACGAGGACAGATACGTTTCTTTCATCGTCTTCAAGTACCTGCACAACATAACGCAGATAAAAACACTCATCAATGTTATATGATGGTCAAGAAACATGGAGAGCACTAAGTACCTTAACTTATTCAACAATGCAATCTTAATCACACAACAATGTCTAGTGGCTCAACAACTCAAACATTTACTCGATAACTCTTTTTTTTTTCAAATATAATCCATATATAGGCGCATAACTCAATATGTAAATTCCAAAGCCAAAACAATTACAAGTGATTGAAAATATTAGATTATACCTTGGAACAATCCGCTACAGCCTTCTTATATTCCCCAACTTCTTTGAAACATGAAGCCCTGCATGACAGAACCTCTACAGTGCCTGCATTATCACCTGCTTTCTGAAGAAGGATGATGGCCCAGGATAGCCACTTTATAGCATCAGCAAACTGTCCCTGCTTGTAATTGTCCATTCCCTTGCTTTTTGCTGTGGAACCAGATACACCAGCAGGAGGAGGAGGAAGCCCTTCAATCTCAGTGGTTGTACCACCCACGTCCTGGCCTCCTTTGCCAATGTCAGAATCTAAGCCCCAATCATCAGTTTCAAAAGAGGCCTGTCCTCCTAATCCTTCGGAAGCCATAGCATTAGCAGTACTTCCAGCTGATGCAGAGGAAGATGAGAAAAACATGTCCAATGGATCACCAACTGAAGCCGCAGATTCATTAACATTGATATTGTTTGGTGTTGAACTAGTTGATGGGAATGTGGTAGAGGTTGGTTTGGAAGCGTTCTGAAAATGCCCAAAATCATCATCCCCTGTATGATTCGCTTTGACTTTTCCAGTTGAATTAAGACTGCCAGCTTGTTTGGATCCAAAACCAGCCAGAGAACTAAATGGATCTTTATTAGAACTCATACCAACTCCAGCAGAAGGATTGGTGCTTTTATTGGAGTTCATGCTATTATTTTTGTAGGCACCGGAGGATCCCCAATTTGTATTACCTTGCACTGTACTACCAGTTTTAGGCAAAGAATCCGCCATGTTTCCCATGGAAAACGAGCTATTGTTCGTTGTGGTGGTACCTGATACCTTGGAAATAGGCGTAGCATTTTTCAGAGGAACATTGCTGCTAGTAGAACTCTTAGAACTCTGCCCTAAAGCAGAGCCTACCAAATCCCCAAATAGATTAGGGTTTTTATTAGCGATTCCGATATTCGAATTCGAAGAGGAAGACTGAGTCGATCCCCAGCTCTTGCCGAAGATATCGCCAACCATTGAAGTCGGCCCACCGGGCAACGCAGGCTGAGCCGCTAGACTAGGAGCGGGCTGGTGAGTCCATGATGGCTTGTTGGGTTGCCAAGCGGGTCTTGGTTGCGAAGAGGAGGAAGACGAAGAAGAAGTAAAATATGAATTGGAGGAGGAGGCATTGATGTTTTTCCGATCGTTGAGAGATTTGGATCGATTGGATCCGACCCCAAGATCAAAGTCGAAATTGAAGTTGTTCAAGGAAACGGGAGAAGAACCTTTCTGCTGGTTGGATTTGGCATAATTGGAATTCATATCTGGAAATAAAGCCAAAGAGATGATGGATGCAATGTATGTATGTATGGTCTGGATCGGAAGAATAAAGGACCTGCGTGCGCCTGAACGGAGAAAACCAGAGCTTGTAGATGACACAGCGAGAGAGAGGGACGAATTTGCAAAGGAGATAAGTTTTGGAGAGAAGATGCTTAGATTTGAGAATGCGACGCGGTGGCTTCAAGAATCAAGATTGCTGTTTACGGACTACGGTTTATCTCTTTTCTGTTTCTGTATTTTCTTAATTTTTTTAGGTATGAAATATGAATCAGGTTGTGTGATTGTGATTGTGATTTTATTATTCAATTTGCTATTTTCTTTTATCTTTTCGCAGATTATGTAAAAGAATAAATAAATATTTAGTGCCTGTCAAGTTTTAGTTTAATCTCACATTTCAGTTGAGATGTTAGAATCAGTATGGTCTTTTAAAAGAAAATACGTTTGATTGTCTATTTTTTTTTTTTTTTTATCTTAGTTTATTCGTGTGATAAGCAAATGATAATAACACCTCAGTTAATTTGGATAACGTGGTCTAATTTATGTCAAATGCTTGTTAGGAGCTGGAAAGATAAAATTAGACATGAAACTGCATCAGCGTATCTATCATTAGATGATTGGATTTTGGATAGATTAGTAGTAAAAATCCTATAAAAAAAAGTAGTAAAAATAAAAGTAATAGAGCATGTATTAAATCATGTAGGATTAGGATATACTCCAAAAAAATGTACACGTCGAATGAAAAGGTAAAGACGTAAAGTTCCTTCCTTGATTTTATTTTTTCATATCGAATAATTTATTTAAAAAAGAAATTGACGAGATCTTTTTAATTAATTTCATCGGGTAAATTGCTTTGTCTTGTCATCCCAACATATAAAAGTAGAACGTATTGTCATAGTTAAATCATTTTTAACTCAAAGAGGGTAATCGGGTCTTCGAGCAAAATGTTAAGGATTCAAAATTTCAAATAATAACTTTGAAACAATTTATGATTTTTGAGTTTGGCATCCTAACAAAGAAATTAATCAAGATAAATGAAATTATTTAAACCATCTTTTATGAGCTAATTTTCTTTTTTACTTTCAAAACAGAGTACAAAACACCATAACCAACCCATCCTGAAATTTAGCAAACAATGGTTAATAAATAAATTTTTTTGGACATTAAAAAACATACCTTGAGGACTTCCACGGCCATCAACCTACCAGGCCCAGGCTAACCCAAAGTTGACAGTTTCCATTGTAATTGAATAATTCTAATAACTCATTAATGCTTGAAAATAGTGTAGGTTCCAAAGTAACTTTCGAAGTTAGGTTTAAGTGTTAAGTTGAGTAACGTTTTAGAAGGAAAAAGTTTAGATTAAATTCTCTCCATCCTTACTATAGATTTCTTTCAATTATAAATTTGCATTTTTTTTTCATTCTACAATTGATCATATAAAAAGATGTGTTTAATATTTCATTTTATCATGATTGGTATACTTAAAATTTTTATCACGTATCAAATGTTTATTAAAAAACTTTATAATACAAATATAAATAATTTTACTTAAGTCTTTCTTATTTCCGAATAATGTAGACCATTGTAATATGCAATAAAAGAAGGTTTAACTAACAAGTACCCTTAAAACACTTCTTAAAGAGTAATAAATGTGTTTTAAGAGATTTGAAGTATATTTATATTTTTAAAGTGTAGTTAATGGTCCTTAACAAGAGGCCTGAGAACAAAGACACTTATTAGCTAAACTCATAAAAAAATATATGTTGAACAAGAACACTTATTAGCTAAACTCATAAAAAATATATTTTTAAAAAAATATACCAATGTAGGTATGACTTTCAGTAGACATTTTTTAAAAAAATCTAGCTGCTGTTTATTCCAAATTTGCTTTAAAAATGTCTACTGAAAGTCATTAGAAAAAGAAAAAACGATTAAAGACTACTCGACAGATTCTAAAAATTTCAACCACAGTATATTTTGGCTCGCCTGTGGGAGAGCTTTCGTCTTGAAGATGTGAACGTAACGAGATCTGTGAGAAACTAAAGCATACACAACTTCACTCATCTAAATTGCTACCAATAACTATGCCACGAGAGTATTAATTATCAATAGAGTTATGAAGCGCAATGCAATGCTGAAGGAGTTCTCGGGAAGAAGTTGGAAAAACTGTAGTCTAACAATTTAAATTTTATGCGTTCATTCTTCTCTAAAAAGAGGTTTATGTTAGATATAAAAACATGTCTTAAATTAAATTAAACACATTAATGGATCGGATTGCTTTAAACTAATTTTTTAATGAGTCAAAAATACTACAACCTAATCAGTGGTGATCAGAATGGTATATAAAAACAAAACTGATAAGACTTGATTCAACCAGCAAGGTACACATTTTTTTTTCACTGAACGTTCTCTAACAGGCCCTGTGAACTCAACCTCAATATTCTCAACTAGAATCTCAGTTTGGGTGTGTTGAAATTTCTGAAGCAATGGTGCTGTCAAAGTACGCTTAGTTTCCACCTGAACCAGAGTTTTGGCTATTCGTCGGAGTTGATTGTTGCATAGGTCCTCCATGACCTTGGTTCAAGTTCTGTAAATGAGCAGGCTCTCTCCTGTCAACCTGCATTGTTTCCCGGCGCCGATCATATCGAGGTCGAGGCCTACTCCTAGTTGATTGCCTTTCAGCATACCTGTATTGTGGCCTAGGGATTACTTTCCCATCAACAAATAAATCACCTGCCATTCACCAAAAGTGATTAAGATCATCAAATTATCATTATTTTTCGGAGGGGGCAAGGGAGGATAATGTTATAATCAACCATTTTCAACTCTGATCGACTCACCTCCATAATCTTTGTTGGGAACATCAAGATATGAATCCGGTAATACCCAAAGAACACCAGGTAACCCTATTAAGGCAAACAAGTTCCACAAAAATTAAGCATATTAACGAATACCAATCATCCAAGATGCTAATGATCTTCATTTTGAGCTCAAAAGTCACCACTTTAATCAACAGAGTTTGATTACACAAAGAAAGAATGCTTCTGATTTTCGGAAATGAATTGCAGACACAGAAATATTGAAAACAAAATTTCAGAAACAGTCCCCTCAATCCCCTGCTGGTTGATTAACCCAATAGCATTCACATTATTAGACCTTGATTAATCACAACAACAACTTAAATAAGCTATTGTCGTAAAGCAGCAAGGAAACTCAACTAAAACATAGAATGCAAAGAAAAGATCCTCACCTTTCAGAGTTAATAACTAAATATACAATTGGCTCACAAGAATTTTACCTCCTAATGTTTTATTCCTTAGTTCATTGATCTATACTAATTAGTCCTCTAGTTTACATGTATATATTGAGTTATACACTCAAACTAGTGAAGTAAAACTTTTTGGTGTTAGAAGAGACTAACGAACTACAAATGAGAGACTATTTTGTGTAGAAAAAACAAAATCAAAGGTACTAAGCAAAGGTAAAATTGTGTGTATTTACTGGAATTGTCAACAAAAGCAGAAGTGATTATTGGACATAAGAAGATAATAATAATAGAGACAGAGGTGATTTACCTTTAACTTTATAAGAAAGCTCTTCGGAAATCAGAGCACCAAAACCAGTATACGTAGCAGTGGAAACAGAGTAAATCTTCTTTTTGGCTTCCTCCTCACTGCATCCAAACAAGTCGCGATGAGAAGAAACGGCATAGAAGTGAAGTCCAAAGAATCAGCAAACAAAAGGAGCATGGTGGTTTACCTTCCAACAACCTGGGCTAGGGTTTTGACATAGGTGTGGACCATTTCATCCTCAGAAGGTTTAGGGTTTTCGGGGAACTCCATGACAATGAGCCAGTGCTCATAGTCGCAGCCATCGAGAAGAATGGTCTCCTTGGGAGGGCGGTTGCTCCAGTTGGGAGACGGGTCGTTGAGCGGCGAATAACCTGATCCGGAAGACTTGGATCGAATTGGAAGCCTCATCGAGTGAGGGACTAGAAGGTTCTGTTTGGCGGCAAGCAAGGCATAGGCGCAACGAGAACGACAAGATGAAGAACATGGAGAAAGCGCTCGAACGACAGAAGATGCTAAGATGCGCCGGGCGTTGAATTGCGCCATTTGAATTCGATTCCTCTTTCCACTCACACGCTCTTAGCTAATCAAAGATTTAAGTGTCATTCTTTTTGGGCAAAAACAAGGGATGTTCAAACCTTAGGTTCGGTTTGGTTGGATGAAATATCCAATCAAACCGAACAGATTAGATTAGATGACAACCAAAGTCACCCTATCCATCTAATCATTTTATATCATACGAACCAATGCAAACTGACTACAATCAGTTTGGATTGACTCGGATAATTGGTTTTGCATGTAATAAGGAGAGAAATTTTCTGAAATATTCAAAAAAAATTCCTTCTCTATTTGAAATGTGGCTGCAAGGTTACATTGAGTTATGCTACTACAGGAACTGGGAAATATACATTTATGATATAACCGCTTGGGAGATAATTGGATATTTTTGTCTGGAAAAAAATACATTTACTGGAACTGGAAAAGATACACTTATAATTGGAACATTTAGAATCAATTTCTGGAACTTTTTTCCTTCCTCAAAGGCCATTTATCCAAAGTGGGTTAACGATGAAATCCCTATAGCAGACAGTACTAATATAAAAAAGTATGTGATGGCTATTCTCATTTTCCCTAACTCAGCTTCCTTGGTATTGTTATTCTTGTGCTAACTTTATAAATGTTTTTGAATGAATTTTTGCTGTACTCCGGGAACATTTAATTTTTCTGTATTATTGCTATTGTGAATTTTAATATTCGCAAGGATCAAATGAAAGATGCGAAAATGAAAAACAATAGTGCGGAGTGGTAGGGGGTATGATGGAAGCAGGGAAATTGGAAAATAAAGGAAAATGGAGATGTATATATGTAGATGCTAAAACTAACCGACCACGAGCAGGCACAGCGACGAACGGACTGCAGCAACGGCAGCGAACAGAGGCACAGAGCAACAAATAGAGAGAGGGACAGAGAAATTAAGCGACGGCCGATGAACACACAACGGACGGCGAGTGGTGACGGCCGACGGTGGAGGAGCAGCAACTAGTGCTACGGCAAAGGGAACTTGATGTGTGAAGGAGTATGAAATGTGTGAAAGAGTGAATACTGTAACTATATTAGGGATTACTGGCTAGTCGATTAGGGAATTTTTTTTTTAATAAATATATTTCATCGATGGCCAAAGTCCTATTTTAGTCCTCCAGTTATGCTCCGTGTTCTAAGTTGGTCCTCAAGTTATTTTTCGTTTCATATTGGTCCTCCAATTATGCAAAACTTGACAAAGTTGGTCCCTCTAACAGTTTCCATCTATTTTTTTGTTAAAAAAGGACAAAATTGATCTTTAACTCCTAAAAGTTTAAATTTTTTGCATCAATGACATTTTTCTTTATAATAGTACCAAAATGTAAGAAAAAAAATAATTGAGGGTTTTAGTTTATTTTATCCAAAAAAAAAAACACCTCGCTCTCTCTCCCTCTCTCACTCTCGGCTCTCTCTCTCCCTCTATCTCTCTCTCACTCTCGACTCTCTCTCTCTCTCTTGAGAGGAATTAACTTGCCTTCTTGTTGAAAGGGACCAGATCGCCGAGGGAATTGACAGATTTCTGGCTCAATCGGAGATAATGGCTTACAAGAAAACTGAAACCAGCGACGCCGGAGAAGGATGATGATGGAGGGTGAAGAAGCCTGAAGCTGATGGGTCGCTTTTTAATCAGTGCTTTGCTCTGAGTCGTTTTACTAAATTCAAGTCCCGACCAATCAAACCCCAAAATTCTTGTTTATTAGCATAGATTTTAAGCAAAGGAAAAGTTGAGGTTTTTTTATCGAAGATCTCTCTCTTTTCTTTCTCTCATCTCATATTCAATCCACCTTGATTTCTCATGTACCCCTCCTCCTTGATTCTTCGTTACTACTTCTGTTTGGGGTCTCAGTTTCATCCGTTACAGAGATGGGTTTATTATGCGAATCCAGGTTTCAAGTTTTCAACATGATATTAATGGCTTCTACATTCAATTTCTGAAACTGACCACTCTATTCAGAAACTGTTCATTTATGTTATTCAAAATTATTTCTTTGATTTGTAGTTATGTACATTTGTTCCGGCGGCGGAAAGCTTGAGAGAAGTGAAGAGACACGACGATGGCGACGTGGCTGCGGCGAAGGATGAGAGGGATTTGGCAGCGAAGGGCGACGTCAGAGTGAGAGAGAGAGAAAGAGAGAGAGAGAGAGTCGAGAGTGAGAGAGAGAGATAGAGGGAGAGAGAGAGAGCCGAGAGAGAGAGAGAGAGAGAGAGAGAGAGAGAGAGAGAGAGAGAGAGAGAGAGAGAGAGAGAGAGAGAGAGAGAGAGAGAGAGAG
>QANZ01008801.1:10950-58030 GCA_003254925.1 Chamaecrista fasciculata
GGGTCAGTTCGTTTCCGTTTTTTTTAGAATTTGTTTTGATTATAATCATGTTATGATTATAATCAAATTTGTTTATTTTTGTAGTGGTGTTTGGATGATTGTTGATTATTTGTGTGAAATTATTAAAATGGGTATGTAATGATTGTGGTAGGTGGATAAAAAGTAAGGAAATTGATAAATTGTATAGGGGTTATAATTTTGATTTAGACTGAATTTAAACTTTTAAGAGTTAAAAGTCAATTTTGTCTTTTTTTCAACCGAAAAATGGATGGAAACTGTTAGAGGGACCAACTTTACCAAGTTTTGCATAACTGGAGGACCAATATGGAACGAAAAATAACTGGAGGCTAATTTGGAACACTGAGCATAACTGGAAGACCAAAATAAGACTTTGACCTTCATCGATTAAATCGTTTTTTTTTCCTTCTTATACAATCAATCGATTTTAATTTTTTTTTTTTTTGAAAAAAAGTTTAGATGAGTTGGGTTTTATAGCTCACTAAGGCCGGCGCAAGCCTCAAAGTTTTATGAGCGCTCAAAGAGATACTTACATATTGCCTATCAACAAGGGTCTCACATCGGCCGTGAGAATCGTACTCACGACCTTGTAAATTATGAGTCGACTCCTTATCAACTGAGCCAACTTTTGGTTGGCTATAATTTTGATTTAGATTGAATCAATTTGGTTGTATTTAAACATCCTTGACAAAAGTAGTGTGTACTTAATTTGCAAGGGAAAAGGAAACATATAGTTCTATTTTAATTAAATAAAAGTAATTTTTTAATTTTCAAATTTTATATTAATTTGTAATTTTATTATCAAAATTTATTTATTGTCAATTTCATCTTTAATATTTTATATTTTGGTTGATTTTATTCTTTACACTAAATTTATCTAATAAATTAATAACAAAATCTACATAAATTTCAATACAAGTCAATATTTTTTTTTAAATATGTCATAAGTCATATAATATTTATCATTAATTCATTAGATAAATATGTCATAAGTCATATATCAATTTTTATTTTTTTTTAAAGTCAACAAAATAAAAAATTGATATAAAATTTAGTAATTTTGTCTTTTTAAATATGTAGATTAATTGCTGTTCCAAAAAATTAAAAAGAAAATTACTTCACAAGATGTTAAAGTAAAAGACGCTATATCTAGAGTTTAGATTGCATTGCTACAAAAACAAAAATAAGATTGCATTGCTATATTGAAGTAGTACTTGACAAGTCCTTCTTCCCCTATGAAGCTAAAGTCTAAGAAGGAGCCAAAGATTGACCAGAAAGTGAGTTTGTTAATTGTTTGTTCCTCTTCAGTTTTGGACGGTGCAATCAGAAGTGGTATTCCTCTTTAAACCAAGAGAGCCAGTAACTTTTAAATCATCAATGGCACCCTTTGTGATGAAATCACAGGCTTTTGGATTATCTGAGATTGTAGAGTTGAGATTGATATCAACTAGCTTTACATTTTCACAAGGGACAGCTGAGCTACACAAGAGAGCCACTGCAAACTGGGTGTTGTAAGTCCCACTGATGTTGTTGAATTTCATGTCACTTAGCTTCACTCGAGAAGGCTATAACACAACACCCCAAAACTCTCAGCTCAGCGTCAAATTGGTCCTTAAAGTAAATTTCGCTTTGATCCTTAATTTTTTTTTATATATTTGTAATATTACTTACTATGAATGGAAGTGCTTACCTTTCTGGTCTTGCAAGTGTCTGAAGGGCAGTATTCTTGGTCTACAATTATGGGGTTTGAGACATCAATCATGGTAATGTCCTCGAACACCAAATTAGAAGCCCTATTAGGTGGAGCTCCTGGCCATGTTTTTATTCTCACACCATTGTCAGTTCCATTGATTGTACAGTTTGAGACATGAATGCCAACCACATGTGTCTCATCAGGATCTTGGCCCAAGCTTCCCACGCTGTCATTTTCAAAAAATTGAAAGTTCAGGAAATCTTGTCACTTTTCAAAGCTTAAGAAAGTTTTTTACACAATAATCAAAGTTCCGGGAAAAGGGCCGGCTTGGCTCAGCGATAAGCACGCTTGCCATGGGGTCTGAGGTCGTGGGTTCGAACCAGCCTCTCTGTAAAGAAGCAAGGGTAAGGCTGCTAGTATATTCCCTTCCCCAGCACCCCACCAAGTGGGGACTCGAACTGGGTTGGTCCTTTTTTTTTTAATCAAAGTTCAGGGAGAGTTTTCTACATTTTAGTCTTAAGAAAATGACTTGCATGTGTGTGTGTGTGTTGTTTCATGAAATAAACAAGTTGAGGAATGAGGATGGAAACCTGATTCCGTGGCCTGGACCGCAATGCACAAATGAAACAGAGATGTTAGTAGTGCCAGGTCCGATGGAGACACAGTCATCCCCAACTCCAATGGTTGAAGAGATGATGCTGATGTTAGTGGAGAGACTGATGTGGATTCCATCAGTGTTGGGGCTATCACCAGGTGCTTCAATGTTCACCTCTCTCACATTTATGTTGTCACATCGATGGATCCCAAAATGGAACCCTTTACTATTCAACAAACTTATGTTGCTCACTGTCCCATGTGAAACACCCATGAATTTAAGACTCTGCATGAATTGTTTAACTGTCACCACTAAAACTGAAGAAAAAAAGTTGTTGAATGAATGAAGGGAAGAATATAAATAACTCACAATGGGGAAGTTATGGCATTTCTTGTGCTTTACGCAAGAAGAGCTTGACCATGATTCAGCTCCTTGACCATCCAACATAGCCTTGTCATTGATTCCAGTAAGAAGGATACCATTCAGTTTTCTGAACACAATCCAATCAGAAGATGAAAAGGCATGGAGGGAGGCTGGAGCCTTCAAAGTCCCACCTATGGCTATTTTTGGAGACTGATTGTTAAGGCAAGGCCCTGAAAATATGACTGGACCAACCAAGAATGTCCCTTCTGGTATTAACAAGACTGAGTTTTCTGCATGATTGCATGCGTCTTCCCAAGCTTCTAAGAATGCCTACATCACAAGTTAAGCCTTGAATTTATTTTCTCTTCACATATCAACTTTTGTAGCATATTATAAGCATTACATGTAGGAAAACCTTTATAACTAGTTAAATTGTTCCCTAGCCATTGCTTTGTCAAAGATATTTATTTTGATATAGCCTGACAGACCGCCTCAACATCTGAGAATCCTCTTACAAATATATTGTAATATAAAAACTTCAAAGATCTCAGAATCAAATGTACATTACTCAAATTCCCAAAATTCAAATTAGATTCTCAATGAGACATTCTACTTAGGGATGATCAAAATACCCATACCCAATGGGGACCCTGAAATTTATCCTATGGGTATGGGTCTAAACCCGTACCCATCCTTAATGGGTACAGGTTCGGGTATGGTGGTACCTTACCCGTACCTACCCATATACCCATTAGTAATAATAAATATATTTTTATATATAAAAAATATAATACTTTAACACTTTTTACTGAAAAAATATTAAAGTTTTTATAAATATTGAAATATTTTATTAATGTATTCATATTTATGATTTATTTTTTTATTTTTAGTAGTTATGGATGTAAAATATTGGATAAAAATAAATTTTAAATTAACAAAAAATAATTTATTTTAAAAAAATTTCGGGTCTGGGTTCGGGTATGGGGATTAGACTACCCAGCGAGTATGGGTATAGGGATTGATTTTGATACCCGCTCACATCTGGGTATAGGTCTGGGTATCATAGTACCCTACCCATACCCATGATCATCCCTAATTCTACTGATTTAAACATCAAACTCAACTCATAGGGAGTCATCTCTTTGCATTGTTCTAGTAGGTTTCATCGGAATCTCGTTCTTAAGGTTTGTTCTTGACCCCTCAAAACCATGTTAGTCTACACCAAGACTGAGTAGGTTTGTTAGACACTTGGACTTCAATATTGTTGTTGCTTGAGAAGCATGCCACTCATTTTATTATATCCCTTTTCAAACTCTACGCCTAGTGGTGGGTGCAACATGTGATGTGTGGTTAGACACATTATTATATATTTGTTTGAACCATAACCATGATACCAAAAAAAAAACTTCTTTTACCTAGGCCGTAAGGATTTTCTTTATGCATTCTTGATCCCATAATGAATGAACTGAATTGTCTTTAATTGAATAATAAAAATAATAATAAAGTTGAATTGGAGCACAATGAAACCAAAGTGGGGAAAAAACTCAACAAAGGTACATCTTTGTCAAAACAAAATTCTTAGATGCAAGTCAATAACTTACAGAGCTGCTTTCTGTCTTCCCACTAGAATCTGCTCCATACTTAATGACATCATAGTATTCTAGTGGTGTTGAAGGTTCTTCAGCAAAGTGAGGCAGAGGTTCGCTAAATGGGACAGGTGATTCATTCATAGGTTCAGGAGCTGGTGTTATTGAAGCATTAGCTACACCAATTTCACAACAAGCTATGTATACTGCTGCTGCTGCTATACTAATCATGCTTATCGCCACTATTTCTTCCTTCATCTTTTGGCAGAGATGCTGAAACTGTATGACTTGTTGTTACCTTGTATGAACTGTCAGCACTCTGCCAGTAGAACCTGGCTAATTCTCTTTGACTTGTGTTATTTATAACCTTTTAGCCTCTTGAAAAAATATATATATTTGAAGCATTTAATCTTGTTTTATGTTGTTAAACGTCCACATAGATATTATTTTGGGTGGAGGTTTCTTTCAAATAGTAACATTTTAACTAGCATTTTTGGGTGGAGGTTTCTTGTTTTAACTACCATAAAGTTTATTAATCTTTTTTTTTGCCAAAAAAAATTCATTAAGCTTTCAAATTTTACTGTCAACAGTGGAATTTAATTTTTTAACATCTAGATACAAGACAAGGAAGATTCTCTATATAAGTAATTTTTTAACCTTGTTTTAAATTGATGAGCATGAAACCAGAGACATTTAATGGGATTAATTTATATTCCATACTGTTTGATTCTGATACAAGAAAAATCTGAACTTTTCCATTCCACATGGAACCGAGTCTTTTATTAGTTTCTGTACTTTATTTCAGCATTTGTTTGATTTAAAGTGGTTTTCCCTATTCCAATAACCTACTCACTGCTTCTTTCCGAAGTATTGAAATGCTAATGAGCTAGTGATGACTAATTTATATTGCCTCAAAAAAAAATATCATAAAGTAGAACCGCTATATATATATATGAAAGAAACTGTAGTTAGAAACTTAATTGGAATGGAAAACTGATTCATTTTTGAATTGGTGAAAACTGAAAACCAACACATGGAAATAGTGGATGGTAATTAAGTTTTAAAATCGTCACCTTAAATTTTGAAGTTACACTCTTCTTATCTATTTAATGTATATAATACATAGCCTTTTGGAGGCAAACTGACTGAAAGTCTGAACCTTACAAACCAGAGAAGCCCCGGAAGCAGTTAGTTTCCTAATAGACCAAAAACAGTACTTAATTGACTTATTAAGTCACTTTCGTTCATTAGCTCGGCTAAATCAATTGTTTGGTTGATCAAATTAGTTGTGTAGAAGTTGATTTCGGGTTCAAAGACTTCATGTTCTGCATGATCCCATTGCTCACGTTTCTGCAAGTATATTAATAATCATGAAGTGACATAATTAGCATAACAAGTATACTAATCAAACAATTAAGAGAGGTCAAAATCTCATTTTAGTCCTTGAATTATATGGTAAATTATGTTTTAGTCCTTAAATTTTTTTTCTTATTCCTTTTTATCCTTAAACTTTTCTATTTATTTCGCCGTTAATCAAAAACATGATTTCGTTGCAGTACCTTTGAGCTGAACACTTCGAATCCGTGGACCATCTTGCTTTTTTCTCTGCCTTCTTCTAAGTTAACCGTTTATCTTAATTTAGTCATGCATGCAAGTGCAAACTATTGTTTAATTTCTCCCGAAACCTCTCATTTCATCTTTCTTAACTAACATTTACCAAAATCAAAATCAAAATATCTACCAACTAACTTAAACTAAACATAAAATGCTATACATCATATTATATACTCTAAAACACACAAAATTCATTAAACTTTAGTTACTGTTAAAAAGATCTCTCCCTAAACTATAGTTATCCTCAAACTTTTGTTTTTTATTTTTAATTAATTGTATTTAATTTGTAATAATTCTTTGGTCGCCTCAATCGCAGCTGGGTGGCAAAATATATGCTGTCACCACTAACCACCAGTGATGATGAAATGTGCTTTAATTAATTATATTCAGTGGATATTTCACCTGTCTCGTCTCTGTTACATCCCACTCTCCCTCTCGAAAATTCTAATTCTCTCTTTTGCTTTCTTTGTGGTCCTTTTGTATTCATTACGTATGCATATATACATATATGGTTTATACTAATTATACCTGGCAACAGAGACAGTACACAGAAAGCAACCATGCACCATTTTTACTCAATTCTTAATTATATCTGCCTTTTCTTTTCTTTTTTTCTTCGCGCAAATTACAGTTTCCCCTTATGATTGATCACTGGTACAAAATAAATTTATCTGGCCTTGTTTGAATAAATAATGACATCCACTTTAACTTGAGAAAGCAAAGTTAAAAAAAAAACGTAAACGTATTGCAAGCCTTATAGAGACTACTCTTGTTTTTATAGCCCTTCTTCAATTTCATTGCTGATTAATTCTTGATTATCAAAATTGAATTTCGGTCTAGCTATATTATATCCCACGGGTTTCGGTGTATTTTTTCCGCGGAAACAAATAATTTCTAAAAAATTTTGAAGTCTCAAGTCCAAACCAGCTCAAAGCTCACAAAAGCTAGCAGACTTGACATCATAAATAAATCAAAGCAAATAGCTAAATAGGCAGAAAAACTTGTCAAACAATTTTTCTTCATCTTGATCTTTCGGATACAACAGGTTGAGTTCCACAATTCCATCATACTTCTGACACAGATCACAAGATCAGTGAAGTACGTACAAGATTTAACTACGCAAGCTAAGGGGAAAAAAAAGCAAAAAAACTAGCAGGTCCCTAATACATATATAGGAAATCCTACTAGATAGATGACTTCAAATTAAACTCTTAAGAGCTCAACCTCTTCCAATCATTTTCTCTCTCACTTTTTTTCATTTTTTTTTCTTTTCTTAAAGAAGAGACCAGAGAGAGGTAGGTTTAATTTGACCTCTCCATATACTCTCTCCTCCATATATTATATATCTTATATTAGTAAACTTTTGTACATATATAAGTTGCAAGGAAGAAGAAGCCTAGAGTACTAACTACTAACTAATTAAAGTATACTCCTAGTCCTAGTCATGATCTGCAAAAAGAGTATACATATATAGAGCTTGAGTTAAGGTTGTGAGGATTAATTAGTTAAGTAATGATATATAGGTAGTACTAAATATATGGTAATTAACCAACTAAACCAGCTGCAGGACGTTTGATTTCAGTGGGTGGTGTAGTGAACCTGCATGAAGAAGCTGATGAAGCAGCAAGTTCATTGGATGAAGTGAGATCCTCCACTTTGATCTGAATAAGGGGAGGAGGAGAAGTGATATATGTTGGATAGAATTTGTATTGACACAGATTTTGATTTTGATTTTGAGTAGCTCCTTGCTTCCCCATGCTCTTTTGACGCCCATACAACTTCCCCATTAATACTTCTGCTACTCCTTGTTCACTTGCTGCCATAGACTAATGTATATATCTCTCTCCCTCTGTGTATATATATATATTTCACTCTGATCTAGCTAGCTCGAGTTATTAAAATGCCATTCCCAAACCAACGCCATTTATAAAAGTTCCACACCCATCATCCACCATGTGGGACCCACCCACCACAACTATACCTCACTAAATATTCCATGTTGGAAAGAGACACCTTGTATTATCATTATCAAGTATCAACCACAATGGATGCCTCTTCATCTTTTTTGGCTCTTGATAGTATGAAGTGTGTGCGTGTAATATGTCCTGTATTGGATAGAATTATAAAGAAATATTCAAGTTGAATTTCTCTCATTTAATATAGGCTAGTACTTTTTGGGATGAGTTCTTCTCATGACTCAAGTACATCCATCAAATTATTATATCAAAAGACATTATGAACTCTGTTGCAAGACATTATTACATCCATCAAATTATTATATCAATATCTTATGAACTCTGATATTGGTATTGCCATGTTTGCCCAATACTAAAAAACTAAGTAATAACACAAAATCAACCTATGCGATATGATCGTCCAAATTAAAAATTATGGTGAAATATCAAGATCAAAGGCTCATCTGCAGGTTTAATTTGTATCAATGTGTATCCCCTTAATTTGATTTGTTGTCCAGATTCTTAAATTAATATTCTTTAATTTGGTTTCATCGTGAAGGAAGTCCAGATGCATAGGGGATAAGGTGTATGTGTATGTGAATGTAGATAGGAGTGGATGGGCATGCATGCAAGTGGGGACAAATAATAATCCAATGAGGTGAGGTTATTCCC
This sequence comes from Chamaecrista fasciculata, assembly GCA_003254925.1. Classification (NCBI taxonomy): domain Eukaryota; kingdom Viridiplantae; phylum Streptophyta; class Magnoliopsida; order Fabales; family Fabaceae; genus Chamaecrista; species Chamaecrista fasciculata. Next base: position 19,447 of record QANZ01008801.1, read on the forward strand.
ATATAGGAAGAGAACCAGGTACCATGGGAGATGTGGCTAATTAGTAAACATATATATCTGCATGCGTGCCTCTTTTACTTTTTGATACTATTCCAAGGTTGACCTTAATTAATCATTCAATATAATCTTTACATATCCACATATCCCTTCCTCTCCATTATTCTAGCTAGTCATGGACAAATATTCCCTCCGATCCCACGTATACCAATTTTTATTGACACTGCATGCTCTCTGTCAGAAGTTCCTAATATATGTCATCAGTGTCAAGAATTTTAGAATTTTGTCAAGATAATGAAAAAGAAAAATATATATACATATATAAGTTCTCACATTCACCAAAGATAATCCTATTTGAAAATTGTAAGACACTAAATAAATATAGTTTTATGAACAACAGAACAAGTATTCAAACTAAAAAAAAACAAGTATTCAAACTTCATGAGTTTATCATATCATAAAAGAATAATCAGAGCTTTCTACTAGACACAACGCTCGTTGTATATATATATATATGATATTATTCAAATTGTACATGTCATGCATGCTAAACATTAGCTTTCTTTAAATTGTTAATAACCTAGCTACGTCATTCAGTTAATGATTAGAAATAGGTCTAGAGTATTCATTTGATATATATTTTTTTAACTATATCAAGTACCCAATATATATTAAATTTGAAACACATGCACATTAACATAACCTCCAAATACATATATTGAGAGTCCACCAATAACATGAATATTTCAATATGGTCCTTGGCGAATATACGGGTACACGATTGGCGAAATTAAAAAACCCTCATGGAAATTAAAGGGTTGATGTTGATCAATCAATTAGTTTTGATTGACAAAAAGTATAGTTAATTTCACTTTTTTGGGACAATTGTTTGTTGTACCAAGCTTATCAAGTAAGCTTGATATATTTGCTGTAGTAAAATTATTCTTTTCATCTTCTAAATGGGTATGCATGGCATATGTGTTTATCCCCTTGAGCTGGAAAGATAAGGTTTTAATAGTTAATTAATTATATGGTTCACGGAATCATATTCAAATTTAGAATAACGAGTATATGTATGTAGATTGGATTTCATCGAAAATAATTTAGATATTATTGAAGGATGTATGAGTTCGGATAAAAAAGAAAGAGCTAATTACCGTAGGATATTTATGAGATCATGATCATGGTGTGGCCAGTATATAATTCTCAGATTTCTTAATTAGTAACCTATTCGATCTAAGGCTTCAAGCTTAATTTTAACATAATGTCGAGTTCAAAATCTTGTTCGGAATTTTCACTTCCTTGAAGTTCATATACATACATACTAGTTAAATATATAACTAATTTTTCATTACTTCTTAAAGCTCAAATAATTTTGTTTTCTGACAAAAACAAGTATTAAATAACTTGTACTTTTCATAGTGTAGCAGAACATTTTCTTTATCAAATTCTCTGTTATTTCTAATCGAACCAAAATATATATTATTCCTCTTTAAACCTCTTTTTCTTGTTTTTCACTAAATTTCCCTCCGGATGAATACAACCCAGTCCGCCCAGTCAATTCGGGCCACTTCCAGTGGGTCCCAAGTTTAACACTTCTAGACCTAGCAGCCCCGGATATAGCCATACTTTTTTTTAATTTTTTATTGCTAAATACTTTTTTTTATTATGGAAAATACATATTTGTTATTCTTTTTAACAATTGTATATTAATATACATGGGTAAATCCTAGTTGTACTCTTAAATATTTTTTGTGGACAACAATATCTTTACTTTTATATTTGATTCAATTGTATCTTAAGGTCTAATACTATTAAAATTATCAACAAAAAATATTGACAGATAATGATATGGCAAGTAACTTTTTTTTTTTCTTACTTTATTTTAGTATCAATTGTATCCTAAAACTTTCATATTCATATCAGTTGTATCTTTAAATTTTCATATTTTTTTGTCATTTGTACTCTAAAAAATATTGGCATTAGCATAATATCAACATTTTTCATTAATGATTTAAATGACGTTAATCTTTAGGGTATAATTGAGTCAAATATAAAATTTTATAAGTACAATTAACTATAAAAAAAAGTTTAGAAATATAACTTACACTTATCCCATAATTTCAGAGTAAGTGGTACTTTTGTCTATATATATAATATTAATATGTAATTTACTACACACAAATTGCTATGAAAAAATTAATACAACAAGTGAACTAACAGCTTGTGAGCTTGTGGGTACCTTCTCACTCCTCTTCAACAATTTCTATTTAAGTATTTATAAAATTATATTAAGAAAGAATAATAAGTCACACCAGGCAGATAACTCTTCTTATCCTTTTTTTCCCCTCAAAGTCATACTGTATTTTAAGATTTTATTTTTGATTTCGACTCTTCTGATAATTAAATACATTTCTCAAAATTCAAAAGATTCTTATAATCTCAATCAACTAACATGTTAATATTTCAATTTTGCTTGAAAGAGTACTCTTAAATTGAACAGTTGCTCAAATATTGACTAGATTCTTGTTTGAGGTTTTTCTACATAAAAAAATATTACAAAAAGTTGTTTTTAAAGTAGCAAAAAATGCTTTTCAGTTAAATTTATAACAATATTTTGAAGATTACGATATTTTTGGGTAAATAAAATTAAACTAGTCTGAAACTCTGACTCTTTTTTGTTTTGGTAACAAAAAAATTTAGATGAAGGGATGACGCCCCACTCTAGGGTTAGGGCAGATCTCGGGGTACAATGAACACTTACAGATAACCCACTAAATAAGATATCACTAAAAATTAAATCAAAATCATGCAATTATTATGAGCGGAAGGTGACCAAGTGAACTAAACCTCATTGGCCTCTGAAAAAGAGTGAAAACTGAAAAGAATTATGCTTGTACAGAAAAAGAAAATCATCCAAACAGAAACAGTATATTTTCTTATACTCAAAAGTACTTTTAATAAATTATGAAAAGGCAAACGCTTTTATCTTTTGCAACTATTTAAACTCGTACATAAGCATCGGTTTGTACCGCTGCTAAGAAAAATATATATAGCAAGCCTTGCGTTTGCTGACACGAGGCCAAGCCCTACTTCTTTAGGTAAAAATTATTCGGCTACAATAGAATTGTTGAAGTATTTAATCTACACCATTGATTTACTTTGAGAGTTGACACATAAAGTCTTAGCCCACTGCGGAAATGATAATTTAGCAAAACTTCAACCAACATGATTTAGCTAATCCATCTCCAAAAATTAGATATATTCGTTCGAATGATATATGACTCCACACATAAAATATAAATATATATCAAATAACTTATATTTTTTGTGCATTATTTATATATATATATATATAAGAAACTAATTAGCATAGGATTCTATTTCTGATACTTTAAGGTTTGAAGTTTGAACATATGACTGGAAAACTGCAACAGAGTAATTGGTAATTAATGATGTGAACTATACGTTCCAGAATGAATCTAAGATATTTCTAGATTTTCCATCTAGCTATAAGCTAGAGGAGATCTGGCCAAAAAAAAAAGCTAGAGGAGATCAATATTTCTACATCTAATAAATCTTTAAAGATATTGTACAGCTTACTTCATGACAATGAGATTTTAAAAAAAAAACAGCACATTCTGGCAATGATTCCAAACAAAAAATCTGAGTTTCAACTTGTTATTGATTTTGTATCCATCTCCATAGGGTAATTTTGTCAACTTTTCAACTTTCTATCCATTTTGAATTTTTTGGGAGGTTGTTTTGGGTTTTTGCAATATATTGAAGAGAATAATTATATACGTGGGATTCATTACACACTTGACAATACTTCTTCATGGATCCAATTCCCCACAAATGTATCTTTTGCCTTATAATATACACAAGCTATATTCTTTTATTCAACAATTTATTTGGGGATGTGGCTGATTCCTCTTGAATAGGTTAATGATACATTTATTAATCATTTTTATTCAATTTTTTTTTTTTTTTGGTAAAATTTTTATTCAATTTGTTTTGCTATGAAGTTTTGTAACATCATGCAAAGAAAAATGGAGGCAACGTAACATCAATTTAGGCAAAAACAAAAAAAAAAAAGAAACATATCAATATTTCACCAACAAAAAAAAAATGAGAGAAAGAAGCCCAAACAAAAGCAGGTGTTTCAGTTTGCTCAAAAACAAAAAAACAAGTATTTCAGCATAACTCCTGCGTATAAAATAAGCGTTCTTCATATATAAAACTGCTTTGTAATTATTTTCATAAATGTACCGAGAACACCAGAAAGATAATTAGTAGTATTTATATTCAAGATGGAAAATATAAATCGTTACTTTATTAATTGAAGTTTGGGTCGGGTTTTTCATATTTGTTTATTTTTAAATTTCAAGAAAAAAAATTTTGGCCAACAATTTCAAGAAAATTAAACAGAACTAAATGAACAAATAAGTGTACCTTGTTTTTCTGTTGTATAGAATATATATCTACATATATAGTTCGACAATTTTAAGGGATCACATATCTAATAGACCTGTTAATAAGATTGGATCGTAAGATGTTGGGCCCATGTTGGGCCGCTTAACGAGGCCTGCTTATGAGTTGGTGACCAAAAAACAAAGGTTTATGAGTTTTTTTTAAAAAAACTTGAAAAGCAAACACTATTTTTTAGTACTTAAAAAATATATTTAATTTTATTTCAAAATAAAATATTGTCAAAATTTTACACATTTTATAATTTAGAGGACCTAATACGGAATAGCCCAAAGGGCATCTAGAATCCGACCTCCCTCACGATCCCGCTTGACCGACCAAGGTCGTCAACCAACCCCTCTCAAGGCTCCATTTATCCTAGCAAATCAACTTGAATATCAAAATAAGCCTCCTCAACGTAACAACCCTACCCTTAGAGGCCTAGGGGTGGGGCCCACCTACGTAGATCCTCCTCCTCTCTGGAGCTTATAAATGATCCTCAGGTAACAAACACACACTATTCATATATCACTACTTTTACTCTGCCCAATTATTGACTTGATCGTCGGAGGCTCTCTTGGGGACCAACCCCATCAGAGTGTTTTGCAGGTCCTGCAGCAATATCAAGACCCAAACTCAATATTCTGCTTCCTATTTACATTTAATGGGATGAATTTATGATTTTATAAAATGCAAATGTTATTGGTTGAAGAAAAAAAACAAGATAAAGCATCCGAAGCATGCATATCCTCAAGTGGTCAAAATAAGATTTGGATTTTGGAACATGATTGTGTGGTGGGGGACATTTGACCGTGTTTTCCAACTATAATTCTATTATTATTCTAATTCTTATTCTTTCCATATGAATGTGAATACTTGAAAAATTATAATCGGTTTGAAGAATATTGAAGATATATATACTCCAAGCCCCCAACACAATAAAAATTTGTCATGTAAATATATAATACACACAGACATATATATAATAAACTTAGAACAGTAAATTTCATTATTTATAGTTTCATCTATTTGATATGTACGTAATTTGTTTAGGAATTCATGTTTGAATTTTTTTTATTTATATATTTATAACTTTTGATCATTGATGTAATAAAAAAATCTTTTTTCAATTCCGAAAGTAAAATTAGACAAAATAACAATTATCACACAATCAATCACCACATGTTCATATCATTATATAATACCAAACAGATTTTTCATTTTTTTCTGAACTAATATAATGCAAGATGTTCAGCCAAAAAAATATAATGCAAGATGACCCAAAAGGCCCAAAAGGTTTTAATTTCGTCTCTCAGGCTCATTTTATCGACCCTCCTAACAATTATCACACAATCAATCACCACATGTTCACAATTATTGTTGTGATCTTAATTTATTTGAGATTCAGCCTCTCATCTATAGTTAAACTCACTGTGTTAAAAAATAAAAGCCCACACACAAATATATCACTAGCTAGTCACGGAATATATTCATTTTTATCCTCAATATATTGAACAATATTAATTTGGCAGTCACAGGCTAAGATGAAGTTTCTCCCAAAACCACATCAAAATTAGCCCCATAACATCTGATATAACTTGAGTGTAAAGTTGATAAAGTTAATTAGAAAATTAAATAATTTTCTATTATCTTTTTTTATTATCATCACATACGTTGAAAAAAAATTATTAATTATTTTTATAAAGTAATTTAGCTCGTTTTTTTTATAATTTTAAATGTTAAAAATAAAATTTATTAATTTATGTATACAAAACTCATATATATTATGATTTTGAGACTTTTTGATAATTTATCTCCCAAAAGGCCATAACCATATAATATAATAAAATACATAAGATCAATATGGCAAATAATATTAAAAAATAATTAACTATATAGGGATCAAATCATTAACTTTCCCTAAATTTTATGAATGGGAGAACACAATGTGGCAAAGAAAAGATTAAGATAAAAATATACCGTTAAAAGTCATTTTAGTTATTTTTAGTCGGTCAAATTAAATATTGGATCATCCTAATTTCAAAAAAAAAAAGTGTTAACATGATAGATGTTGATTAATTAGCGTGGTTACAAACAAAGTATACACAACAAAAATAAACACCAACCAATTTGTAATAAAAAAGGAAACGATCTTTCTCTCTCATTGACCAACCATCATTCGGTTGATTAAGTTATACTACCACCAAACTGGGTGACCGATTTCCAAACGAAAGACAATTGGTCATTTGTCCAAAATGACCAACTGCTATTTAATTAATTATTAGTGTTTCGGTTGGTAAATTAGCCACTCTCACTATCGTCCTCATTCCATTGTCTCTCTACATGACTAAACTAATATATTAATATATTATATATAATACAATATAAAAAGTAAAAACCCTAATCTCATATACCTCTCACTTTGTCTCTCTCATTTGCACCTCTTTCATTCTCTACTCAATCAACAAAAAAAAAAAGAAAATGGAGGTGCAATCAAATCTGTCCTCATATTTTAGAATACCAAGAATACTTTACTTAAGAAAAATGTATCATTTACTGGTAGAGGAAAGCCAAATCTTCCATGCACGACTTCCATTAACACTGAAGCTATATATATAATGACGGAAATAAATCCGAGTGTGGAGATGAAATCACTGACCTGGAGTTGAGATCAATCTTGAATGGAGCTAAGATCTTCAAACCACAATATCCCAAGAGTGTGTCAAGATGGAGTAGAGAAAAGAGGGACTAAAGTATGCAAAAATGAGGACCTCAAGTAGTGAAAACAACTTTAGTATATATATAGTGAAAATATTCACTAATTAGTCCATCAGTGAATATTACAAAATGATCCTTAACCATTATTACAAAACAGTCCTTTTAACAAACAAACTCCATATATACATTAGTAATCTAATGGGATAATTACTAATACTCTTCGGACGTGGCTTGGGGTTCTTAGCCCGGTCCCAGAAGGCTTGTGGATAATCCAACCCATCACGAATTACCACAAGTAATATGAACTCAATCTATTCTTATTCAGATTTACGATAAATTAATTACTTATCAGTAAACACAAATATTAATCTTACAATAGATTAATGCTAATCCACACAAAAATTCCAACATATAAAACACAAACTAGAAGATTACATAGATAGATGACATATATATATATATATATATATATATGCATATCATCAGAGCAGAGTCCTAAATTAACTAAGCTGCAGAAGACCTAGCTTCACATATATATTAGCAGGCCTCCGAGCTACTTATAATTATTTATCTCTTTGACTACATAATACATGATCATACAAGAGTAGGGCCAGCATGCATGCATATTTAAGGATTAATAAAGCATAAGATGAAACTAAAATGTGTAATCCCAACCCCAACGACGAGTGTGTGAATTAGGGTAAGTGGTGTAGCTCACAATGTTGATGCCACCATACATAGCAGCTGCTTCTCTGTTATTAATATTACTATTAATATTATTGCCTTCTTTCTTCTCTCTATTATATATATACCTTTGCCCTAATTGCCTTCCTCCTCCATACACCCTTTCTATATCACCAAATCCTTCTGCAGCTATCTTCCTCAGCTTCTCCTTGTTGTACCGATCGCGATGATACTCCATCTTCATTCAACTTCTTCAACACACTCACTCACCTATCTTAATTTTTTGTCTCTGCTCTCTTTGCTTCTAAACACACTACCCCAACCCCTTTTATACACTCCAAAAGTGATTTCTTTGGCCTACCAAGAATATTAATTTCTATATATCAGTTCAATATATTTTGGGGGGATCTTGTTTTATTTAGAGTTCATTTAGTTTAATTTGTTAAGTGAGTAGTTAATTGAGCATGATCAATATTGCCCGGAATATATTCTCTTTTATCATCACCACAATAATCAAATGGGAATCCCTTAGAAATGAAGGTATGATTGATTAATCTGAACCCTGAAGCTCCCTCTATCAATCTGATTCCCAAATGGTTATTTGGAATTGGATTATTGGTCACTTAGATTCTTTTCTGCTCAAATTGCCTGACACCGACTTAAGGCTGAAAGTAATAATAATCACTAGGGAATCTAATTCCCTACGTACCTAGCTAGTTCATACCTATATGATTTCTCTTTTACTTTTTATTATTAACTATGAGGATATCAAAGTATAATTCTTTTGGTAGATTAATTAAACTCTTCAGTTACTTATGACCAACCCTTAATCTGTGTTGCCTCTATACAAGTACAATTTAAATTATTTTTTTTTTGCAGTACCGCGTATAAATTAAGTATGAGTTTGGCCACATGCTTTTGTTTTTGGTTGTTATATATTTTCAAACTTTTGTTAAATGACTTTCTACGAAAGTGCCGTTATAACAAACAGAGAAGCAAGGAACAATATTGCTTTTGCATACTAATCAGAGCAGATAACAGAACAGAGTAATTTCTTTGAGGAAGCTGTAGTTTCAGTGTTATGTGCTTATAATTACTTGCTTCAAAGTAAGAAGCACAACTCATCTTAGACTTAGAATAATGGTTCCTTTAGGTGGCAAATGGATTCATAAAGAATCTTTGATTTTTTGTTGGTCAGCCCTGCTTTCGGCACTCCTCTTACCACGAATACTAATATATTATTTTAAGAATCAATTTTTTTCCTGACAATGTTGAATTTGAGTCTCACCATGATCCTTCTCTCAATCTCATGCTCTCTCACTTACGTTACCCACATGACGTACGTAGTCACAATGTCATATATATATAATATTAATCTGAAAGGAATATATATAATTAAGTTGAACAATAATTAAGATTAGAGAACAATAATAACAGTTCATTATTGTCAATTTTCCAGTCTCCTTATTTGATTTTTGACCCAAGTTTGAATATTTGAATTAATATATGGTGGTTGAGGTAGCAAGAATGTGATATATCCAAAAGACATTTTAAACAAGTACAGTATAATACCATTTGCTTTTTATTCTGTCCATCTCTATATGCGGAAGAAACTAGGATGTAGATTGGCTAATAATGGTGAGCTAACTTGATCTAATTAAAATCAAGCAAAAAGAAGTAGAATTATTGCACGCCATCAAATAATATATGTAATTCTTTTAGGAGAAAAAATCAATGTGCTCATGGATTAAGAATTATGTAGGGAACATCTATCCATCTTGAGTCTCACTCCCCAACATCTACATATATTCCTCTTTCTTTACTTTGTTATTTTTAAATATACCATGTCGTGAACTAATATATATTTTATACGTGTTTATGTGTGTAAGATTCACATTTTTCTTTATTTTTACTTTTTTTATTTATATATTTTTGTTTAGCAATCTTATTTAATCTAACCAATATAAAATTTTATTTAACATATACTTATTTAATCTAACCAATATAAAATTTTATTTAACATAACCCGGAAGCCTGCCCTAATCTTGGACTGTAGCGTCATTCCCTCACCTAAATTTTTTTTGTTAAAAAAAAATATACCTATGCGGCTATGCACAACTTAGAATATATATATATATATATAAAAAAGACAACCAGAAATAAGTAATCTAACTATAGTTAATACATCAACATATAACAGAATCAGCTTTGGCTACATACTCTAACAACTAGTAGTTAATTCATTATATTTAACAATTCTAACTATGGAGTATGGACACTGATACGGACACAGGACACGACACAACACGCCAAATTTTTAAAATTATTCGACACGATACAACATATATTTATATATATATAAATAATAAAAAATCCATAAATTTTGATGAAAATTTTAAAAACTATAACATGTATTCATAATATATGTCATATGTAATATTATTTTCTATTGTTGGTCATGATAAAGTCACAAGACATTAATTTTATATTCTGAAACTTATGAATATGTGTCGTGTGGGTGTCGGACACGGACACATGTCTGAAACAGTGACACACTATCAAAATGAAGTGTCCATACTTCATAGAATTCAATTTATCTAGAATGAGTTTCTTATTTGTGAATTGAAGCGTCGTTGGCGACATAATACTCAACTAGGGGCTTTGCGTGTCCTAACGAGCACGCAAATATGTATGTAAAATAAGTAAGGGATTAAATTGTTAACTTAGTAAAGAAAGAGAGACCAAATAGTAAATTTTCTCTTATTTTTAATTTTATAGACTATATAGTTTTAAACATGAACGACCAAAGGGGTGGAACCATATAATATAATATTATATGATGAGTTGCTTTATTACCAACAAACTAATCTTGTATTAACAAGTGTCATTACTCAAATACCAACAACTGGGTCAAAAAGTAATTTCAACCAATACATATATATTCTACACTAGTGAATCTGATTCGCTTAAGCCTTATTCTGCAAAATTTTGGTGTGTCACGTAACTGATTAAAGTTTAATCATTTTGATCATTCCATCCATATCCTTTTAGTAAGAAAACGATATGATAAATATCTCTCTCTCATTCTTTCTTGCGTAATCCACATGATGTAGTTATAATATGTTTGATGCAATCTGAATAAAAATAAAGAGAAAGATTGTATTTTAATCCGAGTAATTTTTTCATTTAATATTATAATCAATTTAGTTCTTTAAAAATATTTATTTTTCAATGTAATTTTTATACTCAAATTCTTTTCAATGTTGATAATCAAACTAGTATAATATTATCCTCGTATCCAAATTCTAGATAAGAAAAAAAAAATCTCCAAAATAATATTCTTTTTGTTGAGTACTATAATTCATAGATGNATTTTAAGTCAAGCCAAAAATCACTTCATTTCATTGATTCTATTCCACGTCATTAATTAATTACCATTAATTACTCCATGAGATATATAAATGTTTAATTACAGAAGCTATGAATAAAAAAAATTACAGAAGGTATGAAACATGAACACTTCATTTTAGCAGCGTGTCACCGTGTTTAATCTACGACACCCACACAACAAATATTCATAAATTTCAGGGCATAAAATCAATGTTTTGTAACTTTATCATGACAAACAATAGAAAATAATATCACATATGACATATATTATGAATAGATATTATTATTTTTAAAATTTTCATCAAAATTTATGGATTTTTAATTATTTATATATATAAATATATACCATGTCGTGTCATTTAATTTTAAAAATTCAACGTATCAGTGTGTCTGTGTCTATATCGTGTCCGTATCTGTATCTTTGTCTGCGTCCGTATAAAGAAGTCACGTATTTAAGAAGTACGACGGTGATAATACAAAAGCCTCTTGGCATGGATCCCCCTCAATTTATAGATGTAGGAAAGTTTAAATTGTTTCTTTGAAGTGAAATTAAGCAACATGATTAATTCTAGCGAATTTTTTATTTTGACGATTGAATTTGTTGTTTGTATATAGAATTTAAGCCATGAGAGATATAGGCAGAAGAAGAGAGTAGATGGCGTAGATTAGCTTGCCCTGTCCAAAAAAAAAAAGCTTTCGCTGTAATTAGTATTCCCCTTTAATTTGCATGCTCTTTACTTAACCATCTCACCCCTGTTTGCCCTGTTATTTTTTTAATTATTATATTTATTTTTTAATTAATATATTTACCGTTAATAATAGTAACTAATTATTCTCTCTATGGGTGTTCGTTGGGCGGTTTGGGCGGTTTAAAATGATTTTTCAAACCGAACCGCTCGCATCGGTTTGGAGAAAACTCAAACCGTTCGGTTTAAAAAAAATATCAAACCAAACCAAACCAAACCAATATAATGGCGGTTTTGGGGGTTTGGTTTGGGCGGTTTGACCTTTAATTACTATTAATTTTATAATTAATATAAAAAGTACTAATTTCATATCATCTGAAAAGTAGCAACACTATGTTCATTAAGTTATGAAACAGAAGACGAAATGGGACTTTGAATGCGAATGGGAGAAGACAAAATATAGATGTTAGGGTTTGGTCTTTCACTGATTTCAGTTTGGAACTTTGAATGCGAATTGAAATGTCAAATGTCTATGCGGCTACTTTTTCAATAGATAAAATTAATCTTTTTTGCTCGAATAGATAAAATAACGGACATAAAAATTTAAAATTACTTTTTCAATAGATAAAATTAATCTTTTTTGCTTGAAAGGTCTCTCCTAGATTTGTAATCACTTCAATAGATAAAATAACGGACATAAAAATTTAAAATTACTTTATACTTAAAATTAATCTTTTTTGCTCGAATTCAAAATTAAAATTTTAACTATTGATATTTGGTTAAAAATATATTATACTAATTATTTGACTAATGTTTTTTATTATTATATTAACTTTTTTTTTATGTACTGTCTTTTCTATCTTATTTATTTTCTCTTTAAGCCTTGTTTCTATTTCAAATGTAATTAATGTCTTCAGTCTTCACTGCCCTCACTGCACCGGTTCTCAGCAATCTTTATTTTCGAGAAAACTTACTATTTGGTCCTCCTTTTTAACACTTTTAATTATTTGGTCCCTCATTTATCATAATTGAGAACTATTTAGTCCCTCATTTATCATAATTGTCAACTATTTAGTCCCTTATTTATCATAATTGTCAACTATTTTGTCCCTCATTTATCATAATCGTCAACTATCATACGTTAAATGCTTACATGACACTGTTAAATGTCACTTTATCACCCTAATTACCTAAATCAACCGAATTAGACCAACAAACACAATAAAATCGACCTAAAATTGAATCAGATCCAAATATTTGTATTATACGTAAAGCTTCCATAAGATATAAATTATTGAACTATTCCCAAATCTCAAACCCTAGGTGGTTCCAAATAATTAAATATGTGACATTTAACGTGTTACATGTGCACTTAATGGCCAAGTTATCAGTGTTGGTAACGGAGATAGGCTACAGAGACTAACGAGTTGACATTTCTAATTTTTGAGGGACCAAATAGTCTATTTCAAAAATACAGGGATCAAATAGTTAAAAGTGTGAAAAAGGAAAGACCAAATAGTAGGTTTCCTCTTTATTTTCTTAAGCACTGTGTATTGTGAGGCTCTCTCTTATTTTTTTAGTCTAAGTTGGAAATGAGACCTCTTCTTTTTATAAATTTGGTCGGGTTGCACATTTAGTCATGTTATAAATTTGATCTCATATTTTTATAAAATTTTTCACAATTTGTCCCACCTTTTACAAAATATAAGACCAAATATATAGAAAAAAAGGACCTGATGTACAACTTGACCAAAAAATAAAGGACTAAATTTACACTTTCACCTTAAAAGGAAAAATAAACCATATTTGAAGGAGGATTAACTTAGGTGAACGTAATTGAGAAATGTACAAAATATACAAGAGTATAAATTAAAGTAGTAGATGGATGATGTATAAAAACTAAAAAGGCACTTTATCCATGAGTAGCAGTACTCAAAACGCTCATATTTATAAGCCAAAGTACACAAACTAGTTTAGTAGCTAGCTATACATACATACATATACCAGTCCAGGCCTAATAAAGCTGCAGAAGACCTACCCTTCACAAATATACTTGCAGGTCTCCGAGCTGTACAAAGTACAAACTATATATATATATATATTACATATTAAGAGTAGGCTAGGCATACAGGTAGCTACATGATTTTTTTATATATATGATGGAAGTTGATTAACAATAATACAGATCAACTCCACCATACTTACATGGATCACTTGAAGCTAATTAGTAAGAGTAGTTATATATAAATTGAAAGTGAAACGAATATAATTAAAACCTACCCCAACGATTGATTTGTGATTTAGAGGTGGTGGTGGTATTAATATAGGTGATGAGGTTGATGCCACCATAGAGAGAAGCTGCATCTCTGCTATTAATACAAGATGCTTCTGCTTCCTTACTAATTCGTCCTTGCCTGCTGCTGCTACTTCCATTTCCATCACTCATCACAATTACCCCTTTTTTTCTACCATTATTATTCATCTTTTCTATTATACCAAATCCCTCTGACCCTATCTTCCTCAGATCTCCTCCACCGCCTCGTGCCATTTTATACTTCTATATCTAAACTAATTACTCTCAAACACCTTCACTACTATATACTCTGTTACTGATAGATCTCTCTCTACTCTCTATTCTTTTCCCTCTCTTTCTTTCTTTTTTCTTTTTTTCTAATTTGCTTCATAAATGAAGAACCTCAACCACCCTTTTTATACCATTCCCAACAAGTGGTAAAGCGACAAAGCTTATTTCTTTTACCATATCATATAACCAAGAATATTTTTCTGTGCGTGGCGGCAGACAGAAAATAAGATTATTTCTCAAAGAATCTTTTCCAATTATTAATCATACTTTTCTAGAATTTTATACAAATAATATTCATATCTATATATATACACGCACTTTACACATGTCCTCATTAATTAATTGGATTATATATTAGAGATATATATTGGATTATATATTAGAGAGATATATACCCAAAGTTCTATATTGAAAAAATAAAATAAAACTAAACATTATATAATGTAGAAAGATGATATATTAAATTGTAATAAATAGTTTGATTAAATATAACATTTTTGACACTTTTATATCTATCTATAATATATACAAATTCAACACCAACCTCTACTATCGATTTGGATCTTGTGCATTTTTTTTATATTTTGTGTGCATCTTAGAAAGACAAATTAAAGGAAAAAACAGAGAAAAAAAGTACGAATCCCACAAAATAATAAATATATGGGACTTATATTTTTTTTTATCTCTCTAAAATACACGCAAAATATAGAAGATCCACTTATGTTGTACTCTATCACTTGTGAGAAAATTAAATTTGGATAAATCTCCCACTTTTTTTGTCTGATATAAATCTCCCACAACTTAACAGCCTAATGCATTAATTTAGGGGAATAAGTTGTCCTAATTAGATGCGGCCTTTTAAGATTTGAACACCAAAAAAAAAGGGGATAATTTCTTATATTAAGTAGGCCAACCCCAATCATTTGCATCAATGATTGGGATAAATCCTAATTTATTTGAGTTTCTTTGGTATATTAATCAATGAACGGAATATATTCATATTGATCATAAAAAATATAGTTGGAATTGGATAGAATTAATTGTAGGTAATCTCAATCAGGCTTCCCAAATTGTTTCGCAAGTTAGGCCTTGCCTTGCTAGCTACCTTAGATAAGGGGTAGTTTGGTCATCTCATCAGAGATTCTAATTCCCACTTGGGTTCATCGTATAAGGCGGGGGAAATAAGCAAAGTAAAAAAAAAATAATAGAGAAATTAAACTTGGTGAATCTAATTCCCTGTATCCTTTTCTTTTCTTCTCTTTATTTATTTTTTTTTGGCCAAATTCTTCTCTTTATTACACTTTTGGAAATTAAAGAAAGAACGAATATTTCTTTTTGTGGATTCCATACACTTCTATAGTTCTATGCCTACTGGGACCACAATTTTGCATTCCATTTTATCGTTTTATATAATTTTTCGGTCATGACTAACTAATTTATTACAATTTGAAGTTTATAATGGTACGTAATAAGTTCATTATATACGCGTGTTCTAAAAAAAAAATTCAAAAATTGAAGTAAAAATTAATTCAGTGGAACATTTTTTACACACGAACATCATTTTTTTTTGCCTTAAGAAGTGAGGGAATATATGATTAATTTCTTGCAACTTCCAAGTTAATTAGCAGTTCTAATTAACATGAAGATCATATAATTCGGTAAACATAGGATATGATGAACGTTCACCGGGAAGTCTCCTTTCTGCAGCGAATCTGATTCATATGCATTATTTTATTATTTTATCATTTTCTCCTTTCAGAAATCTAAAATCTAGCTTTTTAGATTTTAAGAATATAAAACAATTAAATATGCTTGCCTGGCTTATTTTGGAATATTATTCATTATCTGCCATTTTAATTTTAACTTATTAATTAACCCTTTTGAACTTTCCTTATATTCTCAAACATGACGATTTCTTGCTGACGTAAACGCTATTATACATCATTGCGCGTATGGATATTTATTGATTAGGAACTAAATTATTAGATAAAGTTTTATACTTTTCTTATAAGTTGTTTCTTTCAAACACAATACGATAAATTGGTAGATTATAACTTAATATTAATTATGTGACTATGAACTTATATTTAAAACTAATTTGAACAAAGTTTAAAAAGTTATATAATTCAACTGTTTGACGACTAATGGGCAGTAGAAAGTAATCCGTGAAAACAAATTCGTAGTAGAAAAATCAGTCGATAATACAATTGGTCAAACCAACAAAGTTTCTACCAAATCATCCATAGAAAATGGTCGATCATTTTCGACTACGTTTCTTCAAACTTTTTACTATATCTTCAGTAGAAATTGAGTTATTTTTTAGTCCAGCTAGGGCATACATTAATCCATGTATCATTAAAAGGTTCTGATTCCAATCCCTTTTTTGTAGTCCAGGGCATACATTAATCCATCTATCATTAAAAAGTTTCTGATTCCAATCCGTTTATTAAAATGCTCATAGTATACTCAGATTTATTAATTATTTTATCTTTACAATTTGAATGGATTAAGTAGCTAGCCTTTTTTTTATTTATTTACTTATTTATTTTTATCATTTCTTTTTAAAACATATTTTTCCTATGCTTTCGTGTCTCTTCGTGCTATGGCGGCCAGATTACTAAATAAAAAGACTTGATTCTTTTCCAAAGTTTTCTGGTGTGGGTGCTTCCAATAATTTATTATAAAAAATGGCGTTAAAAAGATAATGAGACAAAATATTTAATATATTTTTTCAGTATTTAGACAAAAATATAATTAAGATAAAATTGCTATTTGAAAAAAATATTTATGTAAAAGTGACGTTTTATATTTATATGTAATTTATTGTCAAAGTATTTTCAGCCACAAACAAGTGTTTGGTGTAGCGGCTAGGCGAGCTACATCCTAAGGAGAGAACCCAAGTTCGATCCCTTAAGTCGACAGTGTTGGGAGGGCTATGACCATTTTGGTTAATGGTTGTTTTCATTGAACTCATGAGGTAAAAAAAACTTTGGATTAGAAGTTTTTGTAGTCGTCGGAGTTGCCATGTATCTCGCTGAAAAGTTCGTCGGAGTTGCCTTGTTGAAAATTTTTTTGACCTCCTGAGTTCAATGACGGCTTCCATTAGCTAAGTCAGTTGATACATCAGCTTTTTCGTCAATCTAATTAACGGAGTTAGAAGGTTAGGGTATAATTGACAACAATGCAAAATGTTGGGGGGCATAGGAGTTAGAAGGTTAGGGTATAATTTACAACAATGCAAAATGTTGGGGGCATAACTGACTCAAAACAAACGTTGAGACATAACTGAAACTGACCCCAAACATTAGGAGCACCAAAAATTCTTTGTCTTTATTAAATTATGTGAAGGGTGAAGTATATAAAATATAGATAGTGAAGATTCAATATTGTCTCTATTCACTTTTCTCTTTCTTATTTTTACTCATATTTAATATATTTCAATCATTTCATACTTCAACTGATCTATTCCCTGATGATATATATCTCTTATTTTAGAAGGAGAGAAAAGAGAAATTAAACATGTATGCTGATTATTTATTGACGACGGACTGTCTTGTGAGTTGTAAGTAATGGTCGATGGGATTTGAAGTTTATTTGAAATTTGACGATATATATAGTAAAAGTCACACAGTTCATGCCTATTGAATTCATTCATAATTTCATACTTACATAACATACACACATAGTAGATAGTAGATTAGGAGTATATATATATATATAATATTCTATAGAAATCAAAGACCCTTACAAGCAGTATCAAATTAGCGCGCGGTATTCACCGCTGAAGTGTTACTACGTCTCTCTCTCTCTCTCTCTCTCTCTCTCTATATATATATATATATATATATATATATGTTACATTACATATAAAAGAGAAACCGAAGTTCAAGAAAAAGGCTGAATATTATTAAGGCATACATATCCGATATTGATATATATATATGCATGTCCAAAGTGACAAGATATATATATATATATATAGGTATATGTCATCGATCAATATAATATATATATATATATATGTTTGTTGATGAGATGAGCTAGCGTTTGAAGAAGAATATCTTACCCCAACGGGTCTTTGGGAGATCTGAGTGGTTAGGCTTATGATGATGATAATAAGCCTCAACATTAATCCCATTGTATTTCATAGCTGCTTCCCTGTTATTGATGATGACACCCTCGTTATCTTCCCTCATCATGAGGTTATTATTATTAATGTGGCCTTGATGATGATGAGCCCCAAAACGCCCTACTCCTCTGTGCCTGTAAACGTTGTTGTTGCACTTGCATGGAGCATAGTAATTATCTATCAGATGAAAACCTTCTGATCCAATCTTACGTAGATCTCCTGCCATCTACTCTGATCTATACGATATACACCACAAACCTCTGTTTTTGATTTGCTTCTCTTCTTTCTTACTTCATTTCAACCAACAACTCTATTATTTATAAGCAACACTTGTACATACATGACCCTAATTAGTGGCCCCTTCCCTGTCCTTGGACCCACCTAGTCTAGATGATAATCAAATAATGTTCATGCATGTGGGCTTAACTTTAAAAATTGATCATATATCTATATATATCTCTACTTTTATTTTGGTTCAAAATATTTTAGAAGTTTCAAATTAATCCTATATGTATACAATTTGTTTCAAATTATAATATATCTTAGGTTCTGTTAAATTTTTCATTAAATTATAATGACACTCTGATGTAATATTTTCTTTCTCTTAATTGGTCCTCTCTCTTTCCTGTATGGCTTACATCTCTGTTTTTGTTTCTATTTTTTTTCCTAATATTTTCAATCTCTTTATAACCAATTTAAAATTTCTGAAATATTTAAGATAAAAATAAAAAAAAGTTACGTTATTTTGATACTCCTCAATAATGTTGCTTAAAATATTATTTTGTTTTAACTTTGATAAGGTACGTTATTGCTCCATTGACGGTATGAAAGTAGAAACTTGAATCTAAGATATGGCATGATTTCTCTTTCTTTATTTCTTTCATTTATGATTGATATATATATATATATATATATATATATATATATGCCTGAGAATGAGAATGAGTTGTGAAGAAAATAAATGATATCCTGATATTATATAAGTAGGAGATACATGACAGCAATATACAATTTTATCATTCATATAGTTGTCTAACGCACAAATATTCTTGAATGATTTTGTTTGCATAGAAAACTTAATTCTCATGTACTGCATGCGCAATGACACACACAATCTAAAAAAAGAAATTGTTATTCTTGATGAACCAGAATGCAGAGGATATATCCTCTTCACCAGAAAATTTGAATATGCTTCCCGTCTGGTTCTAGACAATATGAACCGAAAGCACCTAGTCCAGCCTATATAATAAATTATAGTATGCAGATCGATGAGCAAGTAGGATATTTATAAATTCTGGCAGTCTGATTCTTTTCTTTTGGAATTTTTTTCTGATGAGTTTATCCATAAAGGAGTAAATTAATTAATATAATTACCTGCTTGAGATCCCCTGAATGTGTCCAGCAGAGGAATATTTATGGAGTGCGCACTGCGCACTATATATATATATATTAAATGAAAGGTATGAATCGTATGATTATTAGTTGGAATATCTTCTTTTTCATGTATTTCTATCACTAATTGTAGCCTTAATTATCATTGGCCTACTCGTATTTTTTTTTATTTGTTTCTTTATGCTTCTAGGATTTCGCCTCGACTAATTTAGATTTGACACATGTCATTTACCTAATCATAATAAAAGAATTTTCTACCAAAAATAGTTACATAAAAAACAAATCTCCTAAAATAAATAATTACATATATACACAAAGTCTAAAATTCAAGATCTTGTTTGAGTGATACTAAACTGTTGAACTTATCATTCTGCAGGCCAATCGCATGTTATTAGTTGACCTACTAGTATTAGTGTATTATTATTATATATGAGTTATTAGCAAATATAAATATGATTAATTACATCTTTTGGTAATTAATACATTTTAATATATTATGGGGGAAAACAAATTAATTGAAGTTAAAACAAATTAAATTGAAAGGCCGATTGTTTGTAAAAGTGAATTAATAATCTAGTTTTTAAGAGATAATAAATTTCTAAAATAATCTAATCAATTATATATTGCAAAGGATTTTTTCGTTGTAACAAATGTGACTTTTCAATATTAGTAAGTTAAGTGAAACGCCGATGGCTTTTTATTTTCAATCTGATCAACTCCATTACATTTCAAAACGCTTTTTATTCACAATTTTAGAGTTCAATATACTTACAGTTATTTAGTTTGATGATTCAATTTAGGGATGATGAAAATATTCAGAGTCAATAAGGACTTTGAAATTTTACTTTACGGGTCTGAATCTGAATTTATCTAATCTTAATGGGTTCGAATCCAAGTATATATATAGTGACATTGTACCCCTAATAATATATATTTACTTTTATATATAAAAATATAATATTTTAAAATTTTATGTGTTGAAAAAATATTAAATATTTCATATACTAAAACATTCTAATAATACATTCTTGTTTGTGATTTTATTTATTTATTTTTAATAGTTATAGTTAGAAAAAAATAGATGAAAAATAATTTATTTTAAAATTTTTTTGGTTCTATGTATAAGGATTAGAATATTCGTCAAGTTCAGAGGTCATCATAGTGCCTTACCCATGATTATTTTTATGACTCTTTTTTTAATTTTTTTTTAAAAAAGATTATAACTTTTCTTTTATACAATTTATAATTTTCAATATTTTGAAACAAATAAATTTCATTTGGTTACCTTGTTGGTGGATTTGTGATTTTTTTTTTTCATGGGAAAGGAGAGAACAACAGAAAAGATAACATCACAGAGGCAGGTAATAAGCCTACGGTATGGAAAATGTGAAACAATAAGCTGAATATAACTGTTAACTGAGCATGTACATTGCCAAATATTTATAGCTAATTATACTTCACACAATATATAATGGATTTGAAGAAAAAAGTATATAGAGTTAAATTGATTATATTAAAGCATACCATAATTTGTAAGGACGCAATTTGGGAATCTTAAATTAATATGTACGTTGGTCCGAGAATGAAGGAGGTCCTCGAGATTTAAAGAAATGACATATATACATGAACATATATAGTGATGCCAAGTATAGGAAACGAAGGAGGAGGCTGTACGAATTTGTCGGAATTGAAATTCCCATGGCCAGGTTTGATGTTAAGAGAGCGTTGTTATGTATAAATCCCACATTCTCCATCTCCCTCAATCAGCAGAGCCACCAGGTTTTGCCTTTCAATAAAATCTCCCTCTGCTCCTGGAGTGCCAACAACTATACACTCTAACCTTATTGTTGGTATCTCTTCCTCTTTTTAATTTTAACCCCCCACATTTCATATATATATAAATATTTCATATATATAGGTGGATATATATAGTTTGATTTAATCAACAAGCATGAGTAACAGCGACCATGAGAAGAAAAAACGGATCGCCATGATTGGCGTATCCTCCGTCCTCCTAGTGGCCATGGTGGCCGCCGTCGCAGTGGGTCTCTCCGGCAGCGAAGGCACCGCCATGGAAGAGGTTGCAGAAGGACACGGCGGTCACGGAAGCCACGGACATGGTGGTGACGGCGACATCGCAACATCCAAAAAGAACGTTGACATATTGTGCAGTTCCGCGGAGTACAAAGAAACATGCGTGAAGAGTTTGTCCAAAGCCAACGAAACCTCGGACGTGAAGAGTCTTATCAAGGCTGCGTTCCACGCCGCGTCCAAGGAATTCAAGAAGTTCATTGATAACTCCACATTGGTGGAAGAGTTGGCCAAGGACAACATGACGAAGCAAGCTATGGATATTTGTCACGAGGTTTTGGATTATGCTATCGATGACATTAAACACTCCATGGAGAGCCTTGACAAGTTTGATATGAGCAAGCTTGGTGATTACGCTTATGATCTCAAGGTTTGGCTTGGTGCCACCATCTCTCACCAACGTACTTGCTTGGATGGCTTCGAGAATACCACCACCCATGCCGCTGAGACAATGAGCAAGGTTTTGAATACCTCCATGGAGCTTAGCATGAACGCTTTGGATATTATTACTGGCCTCACCGATTTGGCTCAGTCATTCGGCTTCCAGATTTCTCATCATTTGGCTCAAGCCGCCGCCGAAGCCCCCGCCGGCGCTGATGCCAACCGGAAGCTTCTCCCGTCGTGGGTGGCTGAGGACGCTCACCGCCGACGCCTCCTTCGCCATCACCACGTCGCCAACGCAGCTCCGGGACCGATGACACCCAACGTGGTCGTGGCTCAAGACGGAAGCGGGCAGTTCAAAACATTGACGGAAGCTCTCGCCGTTGCTCCAAAGAAGAACACAAAGCCATACGTGATATACGTGAAGGCAGGTATTTACAACGAGAATGTAATCATTGACAAGAACCTGGCTTATTTGACAATCATCGGAGACGGTCCAAAACTCACCAGATTCACTGGATCCAAGAATTTCATCGACGGGGTCCAAACATACTACACCGCAACCTTCGGAGTGAACGCTCCTTTCTTCACAGCCATGCACGTGGGATTCGAGAACAGCGCGGGTCCCACCAAGCACCAAGCCGTGGCTCTACGTGTCACAGCCGACAAAGCTGTCTTCTTCGACTGCCACATGGACGGCTACCAAGACACCCTCTACTCTCAATCCCACCGTCAATTCTACCGTGACTGTCTCATCTCCGGCACCATCGACTACATCTTCGGCGACGCCGACGCCGTCTTCCAAAACTGCACCCTCGTGGTCCGACCACCGTTGGATAACCAGAACTGTATCGTCACCGCCGGCGGACGCAACGTCGTGAACAGCCCAAGCGCGTTGATATTCCAGAGCTGCAAATTCATTGGTGACCCAGCTTACATGGCAGTGAAAGACAGGAAGCCATCTTACTTGGGAAGACCATGGAGGCCATACTCAAGAGTGGTGATCATGGATTCGTTCATTGATGAGATATTCGCAAAGGAAGGATACTTGTCGTGGGCGGGAAGTTTGTATCACTTGACATGTGTGTTCAGTGAGTACAATAACAAGGGACCGGGTTCGGATGCGGAACACAGAGTCAAGTGGCCCTATGTCAAGAAGATTACAGCGGCGGAAGCAGCTCCTTTCTATCCTAACAAGTTCTATGAGTTCAAGAATGCCACAATGCAGGAGAATGATTCTTGGATCGTTCAAGCTGGTGTGCCATACGTCGGTGGGCCCATGGCTTAAATTAATTAACAAAAAACAAATATCATTATTCTTTATTCATCCATGATTCTTTTGATCCTGTGCTCCTCATTCAATCAATATAATTACTCCTCACTTACAACTTGGAGCCTGTTTGGGGGCCAAACTATTTCAATCCAAGTCAAGTTTATGGGATGAGATGAGATTATGTTTGAATTGGATGAGATGAAATGATGTATTGGTGTTTGGGTGATTTTAAAAAAAATGATGTTAAATAGGGTGTGAAATTATATAAAAGGGTATGTAATGATTGTGGTTGGTTGAAATAGGTTTATGGATTTTTTTTAATTTGTATAGGGGTAGCAATGGTAGAAAATAATGAGATGAGATGATAGGTGTTTGGGTGTGGTTTGATTGGAATGATATTGAGATGAGATGATATTGGAAAGTGTGATATGCTATTGGAAAGCGTGAGGATGAGAACATTTTGGATGAAGGGTTAGAGGTCAATCAGATGAATGACCAAAATGAAAATAATATTGGAATTATTTTTAAGAATACAATTTGGTCCATAAATTTGTATCGGTCCTATTAATCAATCCCTAACATGTGTAAATGATAACTTGGGGCTTACATGAAATCCTAGTCATCAATAATCGGATCTATTTGTGAAATCCAACGAAAAAATTAACAAAGAATAGTTTAAGGACCATAATGCAAATAACAAAACAACACAAAAATGTTTGGTTAATGGTTCATTTTGATCCAAAATGTATGCCCTAATATTCATTTGGTCCATTATGTTTCAAAATGTTCATATTGATCCTAAATGTTGGCAAAATAATTCATTTTGGTCCTAAATACTGGTAAAATGTTTCGTTTTGGTCCCAACTAGATAGAGAAAGTATTCTTCGGGAACAATACGTAGCTCTAAACAAGCCATATTCAATAGTTGGGACCAAAATGAAACATTTTGCAAATATTTAGGAGCAATTTGAATATTTTGAAATATAATGGACCAAAATGAATATTAAGGCATACATTTAGGACTAAATTGACCCTTTAACCCTATATTTTTCCATCCTGTACATACACGTGAGCCATTTTGTATTTTCTCCATTCAATACATTACCGTTATTAGATTTATGAGTCCTTTAATTTGACAAAAAAATATGGATAGAACCACTGTCTACATATATAGAACATATCCAAACTCAGAATAACCGAAAACTGAAGCAAAATACAATATATGAGATTGTCTTATTTTATGCCCATTTCAGTAATTTTCTATCATTCCTCAATAAAAAACTGTATTGCTCAAGCAATAGAGTTTTACAGTTTATCTCTCTCTCCATCAATCACTCTCACATCAAAGTTTTATATTCAATTTTTGATTTGATAAAGAGAGAGATAGACTATAAAAAGTCCATTGCTTAAGCAATGGATCTTTTTATAGCATTACTCTTTCTAGGGGTGTTCATGGACCCAGCGACCCAGCCCAACCCGGCGGACCCGGCCCGGCCCGATGGTGTTCGGGCCGGGCCGAGCCGGGTCACCGGGCCGAGTCCAGGTCTAGCTAGTCTAGACCCGGCCCGGGGTACTTCCAATTTTTTGTTGTTTTTTTTTTACTTTTCATTATACTATTTTTATATTTTATACTACTAAATATTTTTTTAATTGTAAGAAATACATATCTATTATTATTTTTATCAATTGTATATTAAAAATATACATAAAATATATATTTAATCTTAATTAAATCAACATTTTTTTAACAATTAAGTCAAATTAAATGTCTTTATTGATAAAAACATCATTAAATTGATCCAAAATTAATTGTTTTACCAATATATATAAG
This sequence comes from Chamaecrista fasciculata, assembly GCA_003254925.1. Taxonomy (NCBI): domain Eukaryota; kingdom Viridiplantae; phylum Streptophyta; class Magnoliopsida; order Fabales; family Fabaceae; genus Chamaecrista; species Chamaecrista fasciculata. The sequence continues at coordinate 45,073 of QANZ01008801.1, forward strand.
TTAAAATATATATAGAATAAATAAATAAAATTTTAAAAAAAAATTTGGCCCGGCCGGACCCTGGTGGACCCGGTGACCCGACCCAGCCGTGGACCCGGCCCGTGAACATGCCTAACTCTTTCTATAATAATATAAGAGACAAGCATAATTGAAGAATGAGAAATATTGCAACTAAAAAAATAATAATATTATAAATTTTTTGTTTAATTAAATTAATATAAATTCTATATATATATATATAAATAAGAGTGTGTGTGGGGTGTGTGAAAGAGAGAGAGAGGTGTATGTGTGTGTGAGAGAGAGAGAAAGAGAAAAAAATGTGTGAGTGGAAAAGATAAAAAAATGATGAGAAATGATAGATGGAGAGAGAAAATTATAAGTGTAATAAATGAGGGTATGTAAAATTACTATTTTGTCTAGTTCTCTTTTTTTATATTTGTATTAAAGTATAAGTAATTATAGGTGTGTAAGTAGGGATAGATTAGTAGTTGTAAGAGAAAATGAGATGATGTTGTGAATGAGATGATGATGTGGATGAGATGAGATGAGATGAAGGGTACAAAAAACACCAAGTCATTACTGTTTATCCAATCCTAAGATGAGATGATGATTGAATGAGATGAGATCAGCATGATCCCTCTCCCAAACAAGCCCTACTAACTCTTTATGGAAAAATGTATTTGTAATTATCGTTAATTGTGATTTTACTTTCAATATCACATTAAACTTAACTAAACTGACATTATTTTGGTCAATTATGAAAAAATGTATTTGCAATTTTAGTTATTTAATAAATTCTATTAATTCTATTAATTTGAAACTTACAAGTAAATCAAAATCGTCTTATGAATTTGTCTTAAAAAACACTTATTATGAACTTAAGATAAAAAATCAAGAGGAAACCTACTATTTGGTTCCTCCTTTTTAACACTTTTAACTATTTCGTCCCTGCATTTTTGAAATAAACTATTTGGTCCCTCAAAAACTATAAATGTCAACTATTTAGTCCCTCATTTATCATAATCGTCAACTATCAGCCGTTAAATGCTTACATGACACCGTTAAATACAACTTTAGCATCCTAATCACCTAAATCAACCGAATCCGACAAACAAAAACAATTAAATCGGCCTAAAATTGAGTCAGACCCAAATATTTGTATTACATGTGAAGCTTACATAAGATATAAATTATTGAATTATTCTCAAATCTCAAACCCTAGGTTGTTCCAAATAGTTAAATATGTGACATTTAACGTGTGATATGTGCACTTAATGGTTAGGTTATTAGTGTTGGTAACAGAGATAAACTATAGGGACTAAAGAGTTGACCTTCCTAATTTTTGAGGGACCAAATAGTCTATTTCAAAAATGCAGGGACCAAATAGTTAAAAGTGTGAAAAGGGAGGGACCAAATAATAGGTTTCCTCAAAAATCAAATCAAATAAATAAAAAAAACATATACAGAAGGAACGGTGTCGTACGCGTAACACTTACAAGCACGCGCCTTCTCGGCCACGCCGGACGGCCAGCTAGGCTTTCAACTAGTCATCAAATGTGGGCCCCACTGATTTCGAAACCCTAAATGCACGACACATTCACTCCAAATGCACTTCAAACTCACCCAAAAATCAAAGACTACCTCCTGCGTCATCAGCATCTCTGCATCGAACGACCAGGAATCTGCCACGTGCAGAAGCATCAACATCTAAACCGTTCATGCCAGATCTTACGGTCAGTTTTATGATCATTAGAAGCCGTTCGATGAACGATCAACCACGAATCAACGGCATCAGGAGCTGCCCGAGCAGTCCCGGGCAGATCTCCTCGCCTTTAAGAACCGGCCCAGGCCTCTCTCATTCTTCGCTCAGATCAGGGTAAATAAATTTCCAAACCCTCCGCTTTACGATTTTCCCCTTTCAATCCGGACGCGTTGTTCCAATCGGCGGCGCGTGAAGTTCTTTGGCTGCGCGTGTGGTCCTCGGCGTCGTGTAATCACGCGATTATAGCTGATTGATGCGTTGTATCACCTACATTGGGAAGTTCATGCCGGAGAATCGCCGGGATTTCACCGGACTGCCGTGATTTTGCCCGTCCATGGCGTCTGCCGTCCTAGCTAACCGGAACGAACCGAATTGGTCGCAGCACAGAGGCGGCGGTGCAGGATTGATGGGCAAAGTACCAGTTCCCTTTTCTAACCCTAACCCTAACCCTACCACCAAATTCGGAAACAGCAAGAGGGTCCAATCGGCGTCAGACGACGCTTCTTCTATCAACCGGCGACCGAACGATATCTCTCGTTCCCAATATTTATCCTTCAATATTGCATCGTTTACGAAGAAGGACCTAACCGAGCTTAAGAATCGTCTAGCCTCGGAGCTCGAACAGATTCGGCAGCTCAAGAGTCGAATCGAGTCCGGTGATTTTCAGCCTAGATCAAGCTCCAATGGGCCACCGAAAAAATCTTCGAGCAAAAAGTTATCTGGCAGCAAGCGACCCTTGCCTTCGAATTCTACGAAAGAATTAAAACGATCCCATTCGGATATGGGAAACTTGATGAAGGCTTGTGGCCAGGTTTTGCAAAAGCTGATGAAGCACAAACTTGGTTGGATCTTTAACGTGCCCGTTGATGTTGTGGGAATGGGTCTTCACGATTACTATGATATAATCAAGCGACCGATGGATCTAGGTACCGTTAAGTCAAATCTTTCAAAGAATATGTTTGCGACTCCATCGGAATTTGCTGCTGATGTGCGATTGACATTCAAGAATGCCTTGACCTATAATCCTAAGGGTCATGATGTGCATGCTATGGCGGACCAGCTTCTAACAAGGTTCGAGGAGCTGTATCGGCCAATTCATGAGAAATTTGAAGATTGGCTGAAACAAGATCGTGTTTATGATGAGGAATTGCAGGGTAGCTCGTGGAACTATGTAGAACCTGAGAGGGTTAAGGTGGATACTCCAAGCCCTCCTGCAAGACTACCAGAGCCAGTGCAGATTCCTGCAAGTTCTTCGAAACCTCCTTTGCTGCAGTCTCCGGTGCGTACACCATCACCAATGCGGGCGCCTCCGGTGAAACCTTTGAAGCAACCAAAGCCAAAGGCGAAGGACCCAAACAAGAGGGAGATGAGTCTTGAGGAAAAGCATAAGTTGGGACTAGGGTTGCAGAGTTTGCCACCAGAGAAAATGGAACAGGTGGTGCAAATTATAAGGAAGAGAAATGGACATCTGAAGCAGGATGGGGATGAGATCGAGCTGGATATTGAGGCTGTTGACACAGAGACCCTTTGGGAACTTGACAGATTCGTGACCAACTGGAAAAAGATGGTGAGCAAAATTAAGCGGCAGGCACTTATGAATACTAATATGGCACCAAGCAAGGGCAATGGGGTAAATGCCTTGTGCAATCGATTGTGTTTATTTTATGGGCTTGCCTGCCTACTTTTTATAGAATTTAATTGTTTGGTTATATACCTGTCTGTAATCTTGATGTTTCTTTGTGGTCGGTCATTCTAACAGGAGTTGCATTCAAGCGAGAAGGTTGATGCTGTTACGACAGAGGTGAAGAAGCCTAAGAAAATGGAACCTGGGGATGAGGATGTTGACATTGGGGATGAGATGCCCATGAGCATGTTTCCGCCGGTTGAGATTGAGAAAGATAAGGAGGTCGTTGGTGGTCATGCAAGCAGTAGTTCCAGCAGTTCAGGCAGTTCAAGCAGTGATTCCTCTTCATCAAGTGGTATTACCCTGTTCCAATGTCTGCTGTATCGGTGACGTCATTAACTATTATAGATAGTACTCAATTCTTGTTCTGTTGCAATGCAGATTCAGATTCAGGTAGTTCCTCTGGTAGTGATTCTGATGCGGACAATGGGCGCTTGTAGCAGGGCTTTTAGAAAGAAATGTTCAGCAACAGTAATGTATGGTATCGGGGGGTTAGCGAATGAAGAGTTTTCTAATTCTTCCCTGGCTTGCCTTTAGTGTGGGGACATGAATCCATGAACGAGGTATGTTGATTTATTGTTATATTATTCTTTTGATGTAGACTGTAAATTTTCTGGAAGAGTGGTATTCTAATTTTGTGTCTTTGCTGTATCAGGTTGTGGGTTGTGGGTTGTGGGCTTTGTTTTTTGAATTTCAGTTTGCCAGCAATGGATTGTTTTTGTGGCAAATAGCACCTGCTGAGGATGATGATTGGAGGAAAGGGTGACATAATTGTAAAATGGATTATGGAGAACCCAGATGTTGGAGGAATTCATAAAATGAGTCGTAGGTCAGAAAGTAGAGAGGTACGTGGCGAAAGTTTAACATAGATGTGTAAGAAACTAGGATTAGAACGAAGAGAATTAGTGTTTTTCTTTCTTGTAAGTTACATTGTACATTACTACAGTGAATAGACGAATCATCCTTCTCGAAGATGTGCTTCTGTTTCTTTTTTTCTTCTACTCTTCCCCATTTATATCTGTTCTAGAGGCAAGTTGACCTCATTGTTTCTTTATTCTTATACGGGTAAGGTTTAAATACTGAGACAAACAGAAACTCTTGATAAGATCAACAAGCTAAATTCCGTTTTCCTTTGTGGTACAAGAAACTTTCCTTTTCTTTTTTCTTTAATTTGGAGAACCTGATCTGTGTTGCTCTGAAGCAATCTTTTAGTAGTATCCGGTGTCATGTGTTGACATGGATGGTCGACTCAGGGGGGCACTGGAGAAAATAGTGGCAGATTAGTCTTAAAATTTGGCTGCCGATTAATGTAGTAAGTGTTTTACCTTTGGTTATTTTTGGTGATAATGCAAACCAGCAAGGGCTACCATGATCTCATGTGCTGGATGGAGCTTCTAAAATTCCTCGTTGGGTTTAGGGACTGAAGAAATCGTTACACAGATAAATAACGGATAAAAGACATGATCAAAATCTGAATAACGCAAAGTATTTGATACAACACTCGGGATTCGAACAGTATATGTGCTTGAAAGACAATAGTCAATACTCATCCTTTCTTGAAAAGCAATCATGGATTCATCAGACCTCAGTTTTATCGACATCTCGTGGGGTCCGCTAGAGTTGTGAAAAACTGAAAATGCTCACAATTGGGTCAACTGGTGTCCCATGTATCTGTATTTGCTCCAAGCACGTGGGGGTGAAAATCATTTTAATTTTTGCGAATTAAGATTCATCACCGAGACATCTATTGATCTTTTAAGTTATATAAACCAAACGACAGTTCAAGCCAAACACTTCATCTCATACTGCCATTCTAAATTTTTGTTACTAAAAACAGAGTCATAGTTACTCGAGCTCGAAAAATTTGTCATACAACAAGGCTGTAGCAGCAATCCTGCGTTTCCAAATCCAAACTTTCAACATATTAAATGTAAAATCCTCATAAGAGAGGTCTTCGATTACCGGATTTATGCAGTATATATGCAGGATATTAGACCGAATAAATCAACATCAATAATACTCAGCCTCCCGTGATAATGGTATCAGTAGGGTTACAGGGCAACTCAATTCCAGTAAATGCTTAAACTAAACTCAAATCCTCGACCTTGACACCATTTAAGTTGAAATGAGCAAGGCAATGGCGCAGAACTACAAATAGGTTACGAATCACTTCTATGCAAAATTTGATATCTTATTCAGCGAACATTGTCATTTCCTCAAGTCTGCAACTGCATCCTCAATTTCTTGGGCAACTTCACTAGGAATCTTGTCTCTGTACTCACCCAAGCTCTTCTCAATGCTGTAAATGGTAGTATCTGCACTGTTTCTGACATCAATTAATGCCTTTCTTTCTTGATCTCTCTCCGGGCATGCAACTCGGCCTCTTTCATCATCTTCTCAATCTCATCCTCTGAAAGTCCTCCAGATGAGCGTATGGTGATTTGCTGTTCTTTACCAGTGGCCTTATCTTTTGCAGAGACCGTGACAATCCCATTCGCATTGATGTCAAAGGTCACCTCAATTTTGTTATCAGAGACCATGTCACGCTCACCTTGCAGCACCTTGATACCTACCTGTGTTTGATTGTCAGCTGCAGTTGAAAATACCCGCAAGAGAAACATCCTCCTTAGTCAAGAACAGATTCTACAACAGCTAAAAAGGCATACTTTTCATAGTCTCACAACAAATTACTAAAGCCAGAAAGCAGCAAAACAAAACTTGTAGAAGTTCAATGTAAACTTGCGGATACACCGTGCCTCACCCTTGATGTGTGTTCAATACAGTTAAGAAAATATCTGATGGATCATAAGCTTGCAGGATTACCTGACTCTTCTTGGTAGGAATTGTAGTGTTGCGGTTGATCAACCGGGTAAATATACCAGCCAGAGTCTCAATACCCAGAGAAAGTGGAGTCACATCTAGGAGAAGTAACACTTTCACATCTCACAAAGGATACCACCCTGGATGGCTGCTCCCATTGCTACGGCCTCATCAGGATTTACTCCTTTGCTAGGAGCCTTTCCAAAGATCTCTGAAACAACATCTTCAACTTTAGGGACACGAGTCATTCCTCCAACCAGGAGAATTTCATCAACATCCTTGGTAGAAATGTTGGCATCCTTCAAGCAGCTTTTACATGGTGCCCTTGTTCTCTCAATTAAGTGATTTACCAGACTCTCAAACTTAGATCTAGTCGATGTGATATTTAGATGTTTTGCACCAGATACATCAGCAGTGATAAAAGGCAGTTTATTTCTGTCTGAGAAGTTGAAGAATCATCAATGAACCCACTGCTGCGGCACTTTCAACCCTACCCTTACCTTGCAGAGATAGGCAAGCCTACCCTTTGCGAAGGCAAGCCTATCCTTGGAGAGATATGCAAGCCTACTCTTCGAAGCCTCTGCAAGGCAAGCCTATCCTTCAACCCAAGCATCCCCATTTGGAGCCTTGACAATCTTAAGTGAATCTAGCTCTTAAAAATCTCCATTCCTCAGAAACCGATCAAGAAAGAAAGACAATTCTACGTGTCAATCAAGTGGTACAAGTATAACCAACAAAAACACAAGAGCTGTCGTTACTGATCGATAGGCAGAGAAAGAAGCGGAAGCAACATCCGGCGTCGCAAAGTGCGGAGCGAGATGGTGGTGGCCATGGCGGAGAGTTATCGGAGCGAAGCGTTGAGAGCTCCAGGAAGAGAGGGAGATGAGGGTTTTTGGTATCAGGGTTTAGGCCTTAGAGTTTCTCTTACAAAAAAAAAAAAAAAAGAAATTTAGGGTGTTTTTGTTAACTTCAAATCTTCAATCCCTAATCTAAAATTTTTCTTCAATCCTTACTCTGAAGCTTCGTCTGATTTGTCCAAATCAACCCAAAAAAAATAAAAAATTGACACATAAGTAATCATTAATCCAGTTAGTTGACACATAAGTTTTTTTCATCAAGTTCATTAATGATGCAAGAGGTTTTGGTATAATTGTCATACATGTAAAACGTTAGGAGTATAACTGATAAAAAATAAACATCGAATGTATAACTGAAACTGACCACCAACATTATAGTTCAAAATAAAAAAAGAAAGAAGTGTTAAATGATCTTAATATGGATCTAAATCTCAGGATTAACTCGACTGTTAAATTTCAAATTGAGTGCTGGATCTGAAAGGGTAATGCAACAAAAACTTCTAAAGAGCTACTCAATATTTTCTCTCTATCTTTATGCTCTCTTTCACTTTTTCATGTTATTATTTTTTAATTTTAATTCATTTTCTCAAAATTTATGCCAAAATGAGAAAAAAAAATGCATAGCTTAAACAATAGATTTTTTCCCATACATACCCCATCTGAAATATATGAAAATAATAAAATAAGTGGAAAATAATACTTAGGTGCATTTCTTAAGTATTTGTTTTAGAATTTTCAAGTGTTTATGGTGAAAGCCTTTTGGGTCAATTTTTGTGAAAATTTCGATACAAAATCCTAAGAAATTTTAGGCCATTATTTTGGCTAGAAGCATCAACAAATCTATTGTTACAAACTACTCAAGGCAAAATCCTTCATTTATTAGATTTTAGAGTCAGAATCTCAAAATATTTACCATTATCAGCTTAACAAGTTCAATGCTCTAAATACATGAGAGTTGATATAACTGTTATTCAATATTCATGACAAGGAAAGAAACTGAAAACTCAACACGCTCAATTGTTTGGTGATACTAGAGTTAAAAANAAAAAAAAAAAAAAAAAAAAAAAGAGTAGACTGTACAAGTTTAAAATATTCGAAAAATTGAAAGAAATTGATGGATCTAGATATTCCCTCCTCCAATAGAAAAAATAAATAATCAAAGAATAGGTTCACCTTCGATCACAATTTCCACTTTCCTCAACTTTAGAAGCCATAATTCACGAAGCCTCGGATGCTTGCATGATTGGCAACTGTGAATTCATTATCTTCAAAAACCAGATTTCATAAAAATGTCTAAATAAGACATTCTTAAGATTATAAGGAAAGTGATAATGTGGCAAGGATGTTTTTTCACATGAACAAACCAGCTTCCCCGCCACTTGTAACGAATCAAAATTTAAGTTTTTCATCATCAAATCCGAAGGTAACCTCTTCCTTGATCTCGTACAGGTCTTCTGAGAAATGACTTCCTATTGAATGACCAATTTCTTCCCGGAATCTTCTTTTTTCTCCAAGCAGTTAAACGGCTGTATAGAGAGGGGAAAAGGAAGCAGAGTAGTACAAAAAGTAGCATAACAACACAGAGTAGGATGACATTACGAAAACCATCCTTAAGCTCTGGATTGTTTTGGCCTGTCCATGGAACTCCTCCAACATTCATGCCAAACACTGCATCCAAAAATTGAATGGAGTTATCACCTTATGATGCGAAAGAATGAAAGATGTAAATAAAACAATTTAAAGAGTCAGGTTGCTAACCTCCTGTAATGATGGATAATGGGAGGAATATGATTGACAGGAACGAGAGATAGTAGAGTTTCCTGTTTATTTGCTCTGCTTGCCAACTGTCAAGCCCAGCTTGAATTGCCGTGACACGGTTTACGATAAATCCTACATTCTCCTTCAACCTCCTTAACCTTCCAATTAGTTCTTCAAGGGAGTTAATGTCTTCATTGGCAAACCATCGTTTTGAAGAGCATTTTTCTTTAACTCGTAAAAAGACTTCCTCTCCATGTGAAATCACCTGATTAAATTCAAGAAATGTAAGTTCAACCGGAAGTTTAGTTCACGTAATTATCAGATTTTGAACAAATCAGATGAAAATGGTAATGAAATTCCAGTAGCAAATAAATATCAAAACACCAGGGTCAGGGCATGGGCCCACGCCAATAAAATATAAAACGCCTTTTGCAAAGTTTTAGCTAACATGTTTATTTCTCAAGGGTCTATTATTGCTTTGGATCATCATGAATCCAAAGCAACAAGTAAAAGCAATATTCATCAAACATAACAGAGTGTAATCATGAAGAATGCAAGGATTGCTCACATAACAAGACTCCATGTACATTTGACATAATAGAATATAATGGGATTAAAGTGACCTGAAGGAGACGCTGCAAGTTAAGATGCAGTTTGGGAAATCTTCTATCATCTAACATTTGTTTCTTCAAAGCAAAACCACCTGCAATCAAGCAAAATAGTGGGCACGGGATTCAGTGAAACAATTCCAAACATGGGTGCACTAAGGACTGATATTAGATATAGAATAAAAATGCACACAACACACAGAAATGTCAGAATTTATCTAAACCCGACCCAAGTCATTCAAGATGAAAATAGATAAAGAACTGTCAAACGTTCATGGAGATGAGTAGTAGGTCCCATAAAATCAAGAAACTACAAGAAAATTCTTAGAAGCTTATTCCATATGATGAGGATTCCCAAGTATTTTCCTATAAAATAGATGTATGGGTTTTCCTATGAAAAGATAGACTTGTGGATAATAGTTACCATAGAATGATAGAAATGACCCAATTGATAATTGATTTAAGTTGTTAAAGCCCTAAACGCAGGGATGTTAGATTACCATTTATAGAAGGGGCGTGAGATACCGATGGTTGGTGGCAGATATATTCTTGACAGAGGGATCTTGGATCGTAGTATCATAATCTTATATGTGCCAAACAACTACATAGATCTAAAATACCCAAGAATGCTAGAAGCCTAAGTACAGAAAACAGTTTACTAAATGACCTCCTAGAGGTGACATGAAGAGAATTTTATCCAATAATTCTTCCTCTAATTTTGGCTTCAGGGCATGGCAACATTGGTTAAACAATTATCTAACGGAACATCTATTCAAACATAACTTCCTACTGTAACATATTATATAAAAAGCTTTTCGTTGCAAATTACACACTTAAAGGTGCAAAGACCCTTAAATGGAGCACAGATCCGCGGAGGATTAGTCCTTGGCCTGTCGGGCTGGAGGATACCTTGGGAAAGGTGCAAAGACTTGGCACCATTGCAAGGCACGTGAGGGGACCTAAAAAAGTTCAGTCGGACCATATATTGGAAGCAAGAATCAGCGGAAAACCTTAGCTTGGGTTAAAAAAATATTAAATAGATTCGAACACCTGTTGGTGACAATGGTCTTTTCTTTTTTAACAAATTGGTGAGAATGATCTATTTTATCATTTGTTTATTAAATTTATAATCCTTTCTTCACTAAACAATGGGAATATAAATTTTAACATATTATAAAGATGGAATAGACCACATAGAACTAAGACATGTATTGAAAGGTTATAAATTTTCCAGCACTATAAGACCAGTTCTCATACGTCCATCAACTTTTGTTTACCAAATATGTAACGTAAAGCAACCTCAGACAATAAAATAACTACCTAAGGCATGCGGCAACAACCACAATTTTTTAAGGAGACTACATTAAAGCTGATAATAGATGTATATCAAATGTATATCAGTGGCAGAAATTACCTTTATCCAAGTCAAGCTCCACAGAGTCCAATTCCATCTCAAGTTTAGTTACAAGATCTTGAAGCTGATCTACATGTGTGTCAATTATATGAACTACAAGATTTGAGACAGATCTAGGCACAGGATTGTCGGCTTCCTCGGAGTGATTCATAGTCAATAAGAACTCAAGAACATGCTCCTTAATCACAATACCACTCTGCTCCTTCTGCTGGTTTCCATAACAAGGTGGACTTTCCACACTAGGAATCTCAGACAGAAGAGACTCTCCCATCTGTGAGAAACCTAATCTGGGAACACGCCCCAAGGACACGGTTATTACCGAATTTTCAGTAACTCTAGCGGCAATTCTGAATGTAAAGTCACTGGATGGATGACCAGGTGAATTAACCCTGAAGACAAGTGCCCCGTCAACATGTGCACAAAAGGGTCCATTGCTGATAAGTGAGAGAATGTCTTGAAGTTTCAGAGGCGGGCAAAGAACACCGATAAGATCCTGTGCAGCCTCCGACAACTTTTGATTTCCTTTCGGGAGTTCAACATGGTACCAAGAAAACTCATTCCCTCTTTCTTCTCTTAGATCTGAAAAGTTTTTCCTCTTCTGATAAAGGTCTGCTAGATCCCAATCCTTATCATAAAATTTCCCAGTACCATCAAATACATAAGCTCTCTTCTTCACCGATGCCACATGATGGGATGGGTAAATTCTGCGTTCCGTCAAAGGCGTGCTAGCAGAAGGTTCACTGTTAATTGCCTCAGCCTCCCCATTTGCCATATCTCTATGATTAGATAGTTCCATAACTCCCCTCAGATATATTAAACTATGCTTCCAATTACCAAACAACAGATATCTACAATGAAACCCAGAAACTCAATACAGTTTTGCTATCTCATAAACTAGGCGTTTCAGATTGATTCGGTATCTTCTAAACTCTAAAATAACCAATATGCCACTGTGGTTCCAATCTTCAATCTCAATATTTAGTATATTTGATCAGCCTGAAAGTAAGCAATACCCAGACGTAGATTCAAAAGGAGCAGAAGCAGCCAGATAGACTTAAGATTACGACCTCATCACCGATCACCAATCATCAAAAACCCTGAAAAAATAGTTTGCGAGCTTTCAGAATCTATTTAGTCCCCAAATAAGCCAACGGTAATATCAAAGCAGAATGCAGCAAACCGTAATCCAAATACAACTCAAAAAATAGGAACTATTCAATTACAAAACACATATAGAAACGTCAGAGATAAGTGATTCACCTCGCTGAATCCCGGAAATCCAGCAGGGCGAGACCTAAAGAAAAAGACCCAAATCAAAATCGCCAAAGCCCAGAAAACTCAAATGTTGAATCCGCGTATATATTAACCTCGTTCACCGGCAAGCAACGCGAATTGGATTGAATTCTTCGAAAGCGAAGAAAATAGGATAAAGATTTGTCAATATGATCGAAAAAAATATATACCTAAAGGAATTATATATAGGTTAGAAGCGTAGAAAGCAACATGTGCCGGAGACACCGAGTGGTAGAAGCCAGAAGGAATAGGAATCGAAGGAGGAAGCGAGTTTGTTGGTTATTTGTTACCTTCTGGGAAACTTCCCAACTATATCATAGTGGTGAATTTAAAAAAATTCATGGCCCATCGGGGGTCCCAAAAGAACACATTTAAATTTAATTTAATAATTTACTGAGTTTAAATATTTAATTTGAAAAAAAATATATATTTAAATTTGAGAGAGATCTTATCCGTCGAATTAAAAAAACGTGTCACATCTAAGCACGTTGTTTGTCAACTATGTCAATGACGTTTTGTGCACGAAGAAGGAGAGATGGAATGATTTTGGAGTATTTTGATGATTTTAGAGAAAATGATATTAAATAAATTGTGAAATTATATAAAAGAGTAGGTATAATTATGATTGGTTAAAATAAGTTGATGAATTTTTTAAAATTATATAGGGTAGAAATGGTAAGAAATAATGAAATGAAATGAAGATAATGTAATAGAGATAATGAAATGAAATTATTGGTGTTTGGTTGTGGTTTTTTTTTTTTT
>QANZ01008801.1:78441-91221 GCA_003254925.1 Chamaecrista fasciculata
TTTAAAGTATTATTCATCCTTAAGAAGTCAGAAGGTAATTAAGTGTCCAAAGTAACATCCCACATTCCCACTAGAATATATATAATTATTTTAATTAAAAAACTAGCATTAAATAACTTACAAAGAACCCAAATTACGCAATTATCATGAATGTCCAGATTAAGGGGACTAATTGGCTTTAATCAGTTGTTACAAGTATTTGGCTTTGTTAGTTAACGCGTGAAGAGGTACATTCGAATTCGTATCGATCGTTGAACTTATCCCTGCAGTGAAACACATGGATTCAATTATGTAGCATTATGGAGTAACTATATGTAGTTTAAAGATGAAGATAAGACACGTTCTTCATACCAATGCAGCAATGCTCTTAAACATTTATAATATAATGGATGGCATAGTTAGGTATATGCTTATGTTATGTATGAGTTTATGTGTATGTAACTTTTTTTTTGGTCAAAGTGCACTTTTTTGTCATAATTTTTGTTCATGTCTCAATTTGATTCAATAACTTTTTTTATCTCATGTCTTTGTAAAAAGTTGTAGATTTGGTCATGTACTACTTTAGCCCCATATCTTTTGGTTAGGTTGCAAAATTAGTCTCATATCTTTGTAAAAAGTTTCACCGCTAGTCCAATTTGATCCAAAGATATCAAACCACTTCTGCACCTGACCCAAAGATATGAGATCAATTTTGTAGTCTGACTAAAAGATATAGGATCAATTCTGCAACATGAGTCAAAGATATGGGGACCAAAAGTGTAGCACAGGACCAAATTTGCAACTTGAGCAAAATATATGAGACCAAAAGTGCAACAAAAAAAAGTTATGGGACTAAATTAAAACCTTAATAAAAGTTATGGGTCTAAAAGTGTAACTTTAGTTTTTTGTTTTTTTTTTTTTGCCTGAAAATGTGTGTGTATACACGCCAAGCCGAAGAGAGGAGACACAATTGTTGTAGGAGATGTTGTACGTGGTTCCCCAAGTATGCAGTGGTCCTATACCCTTGGCGGCTTGGCCCATTGGTATATGGATGATTATTTGGTCGGCTCAATTTCTTTAATACGATGATGACCCAAAAATAAATTGTTTAATACATAAACTTCTTCATTAAAGTACATTAAATATTTATAATTATCTACAATTATTATTTTAGTCATTTATAAATTTTTGAATCAACGACAGAATCTACCTGACTAATGATAAATAATGTAAAATTGATAAAAAAGGAAACTCAAATCTTAACTCATACTAAAAAGAAAAGGATCTAGTATGTCGTTAGTTTATTGAAATAAGTTAGTTAAATGATAAAATTAATCAAAATATAAAATATTGGGGGCAAAATTAACAACAAAAAAATATTGAAGACATAATTGATATTTGACGTAAAATTTGAGGACAAAATTAGTGTTTTTACCTTTTTTTTTTTGTTAAAATGATTTATATATTATATATAGTTATAGCGAGAAAATCTTTTAAATATAAAGCATATGATTTAAAAGATTTTCTCACTATAACTATATATAATATAGAGCATATGATTTAAATATAGGTCAAGTTGCATAATTGGTCCCATAATTTTTTTTTTACACTTTTGGTTTCATATCTTTATAAAAACTTGATGATTTGGCCTCATATCACTTTTGGTCTCATATCTTTACAAAATGTTTTACTGTCAGTCCCACCTGATCCAAAGATATATCATCAATTATGCACTTGACCCAAAGATATGGTACTAAAAGTGTAACACATGGGACCAATTCTACAACTTGACCTAAAGATATGGTACCAAAAGTGTATTATGAGACCAAATCTGTAACTTGAGAAGATATGACCAAATTGAGACATGAGTAAAAGTTATGGGACCAAAAATATATTTTGACCTAAAATATATAAAAACAATTTAAATTTCCAAGGGGATGGTATCATGGTAGATTGGTAGGAGACTCGTAGGAGACGATTAAGGTTAAAGTTTACATTCCTAAAATGTAGGACCAAAAATAATAAATGTTTTGATTTAATTAAAGAAGGAAAGAGAAAAAAATCTACCAAAAAATAAAAAAGAGATAAACTTGCGCGGTTGAGGATTATATTACTGATCTACAGAATTCACCCACAAGTGTCAAGTGGAGCCAAACTCTCTCCTATTTAAGCTCTTAATATTCTCTCTTTAATCCTTATATCTCTCTCTTTCACTCTCTCTCTCACACACACAGACATTCTCTAATGGCGACTGAAACCGCCACCGCCACCGGCGACGGCCGGATCTCCGATCCGGAGAAATATCTCGACGCGGAGGAGGAAGAATCTCCGATCGAAGAAGTCCGATTGACGGTGAGCAACACCGACGACCCGAACCTACCGGTTTGGACCTTCCGAATGTGGTTTTTAGGGTTATTATCGTGCTCTCTTCTCTCATTTCTGAATCAATTCTTCGCTTACCGAACCGAACCTCTCATTATCACGCAAATCACGGTTCAGGTGGCGACTCTCCCCGTCGGCCACTTTCTCGCCGCCGTGTTACCCGCCGGAAAGTTCCGGGTCCCCGGGTTCGGGTCGAAAATGTTCTCGTTTAACCCGGGCCCGTTTAACATGAAGGAGCACGTGCTAATCACGATTTTCGCAAACGCGGGAAGCGCATTCGGATCCGGGTCGCCGTACGCGGTGGGTATTGTGAATATAATAAAGGCGTTTTATGGGAGGAGCATCTCCTTTTTGGCCGCTTGGCTTCTCATCATTACTACTCAGGCAAGTATATATTATTTATTCATTTATTTATTTATGGTTTTTCGAATAATATAATAGAAGGGCCAACTGAAATTAGTATATTGCCCACCTCAGTCCTCGCCTCTCTAATCTCGTCTCTTAAAAGTTCAAATATTTCATACAAAATGTCCCTTTTGGATTGCGACTATTGGGCAGGTTTTTGAGGGAGCGAAGAATTAATTATTAGTATAGTTGTTATTCTTTTAGTATTAAAATGTACGTCCAGATATGGACATATTTAAAAAAAAAAAAAACAATCATTTGGTGAATTGATTCTAGCTCAGTGCAAATCCATCGCTTTTACTCACTTGGATATTTTCCTTGTAAATTGATATGGTTTTTAAAGAAAAAAGTAAATGCATGATTTGCTAGCTAAAGTGTATCTCCCATAGTCTTCGTAATTGTATTTAATTTTATTATACAGATGGATTTCCTTCCAAAATTTATTACTCGTTCGGTATTTGATTCCGAAAATATTTTTTTTAAGAATCAAATCAAATTATAATTATCATTAAAATGTTTAAAATCCGATACTCTCAATGACTAATAAGTAATATCCTTTGAAGATCATAATTACCGAAAATTATTTCAAAATAATACCCAAAACTTTTTGGATCCTTTCTTAATTCTTCTAGATAACATGTCCTCTTCAATTCATTTGACGCGTCATCTCATCATGCCAATTGCCATGCATTTAATTTAATTTGTTGTATATGGTTTGGATCATATGTTTCGAAATATTCTTTCTATAAAAGTATTATAATAATAACCTAAATGGAATTCAGAAAAAAAAGAAAGAAACTATATTAATTGAATTTAGCGGATCCTATTGGCTACTCAATAAATATAGTAACTTTGTAAAGAGACTAACGACGGTGTATACATTTATGTCATCACGTGCAGGTTTTAGGATATGGTTGGGCCGGGCTTCTCAGGAAATATGTGGTGGAGCCGGCCCATATGTGGTGGCCCAGTACCCTCGTTCAGGTTTCACTTTTTCGGTATGATATTTATTTATTTATGATTTCGGAAATATTACATATTTACATAGATTGATCTTTTAAATTTTTTTACTTTACTTACTGTTCAGTATTTTCGAGATTTATGTGAATACGTATACACGCAAATCTTGGAGTGATCAACAGTGAAAATTATTCTTTTAAGCTAAATGGTTTTTCTAAAATCTTTTTTTAATCTTGTAGACGTAGATTTTCTTGGGTTTAAATAGGCTATGATTTAATTTCATTTATGTGAGTGTAGTTGAAAAGTAGTTATCGAGAGGAATCTAATAAGCTTTTATTTTTCAATATATTTATGGAATCATGTGGGTATCTCAAAATAATTGACATTTGACAATCACAACTAAAAAATTGAATAAAGGAAAAAGAGAAGAAAAAGAAAGGAAATATCGACTTGGTTACTTTCAACCTTTGCTTTTCAACACATGGATGGAGCCATGAACTGTGGTCCATTATTATATTAGGAAGAGAGATAAGAACGGCTATCGCATGCACACACAACTAGGGCCTGACTTAAGAAAACGTCACGGATGTTTTGACATATGTATTTAATATGTTTAGAGCATTGATTAAGGTATATAATTTAAAAAAATATTTCAGAAACAAGAAAAGTTTATATATTTTTTATTTTTTAATATATAATATATAATTTTTAATCAGTGCCTCACTGCCTGGTGATGCATAAAAAAATATAAAAATGCCTCAAAACGTTTTTTTTAAAATAAATATCCAGAAAGAGCTTTGAAATATTATTATTAATGCTTGATAATTATTTATATTTAACAAAATTAGTTTCCTTTTTAAGTTTGGACCTTGAAAGTCATAATTAAACAACAGCCGTAAAGTTTAAAAGTCTGTCAATCAAGGGATTGGATTTTTACTATGATCTCTATAGCATGGATTTTGTGATTGTGATCAAATCATTGATTTTAATCCATATTGTAAGCGTACGTTGACTTCTCTACTTGTAGCTCGTAGTCGCAGATTTCATGGCCAGAGAGTCAATTAAAACGACGGGATGTGTAGAAAAATATGGGAGAAATTAATAATTGTGTTTCCGCAGAATTTTCTCAACTCAGAGTGGGCCATTGACTTCTTGAATCCTCACAATTTTCAATCCTTTTTATTTTTTGTGGCCGGGACCAACACTTTATGTTTACACGATTGATTTTCATAACAACATCCACGTCACGGTCACATCCAATAATTTAGTTAAGCCATTTGGTTTTAACTATTCCTCGTCCACTGCAATGGCTTTGGTCACTGATTAAGGTCATTGTCATGGATGTGGAAAAAAATTGTTAGTTTAACCCTAACTTTGGAAGCTGGTGAAGTCACATACTTCTAATTGTGTAGACACCGCTCACCAGCTTCCTTTTTCTCACTTGATGCAGAAAGTAAGGTTAGAGTCAGGGATGAAAGATGATCAACTTTCATTTATTGATTTTAGTTGTTTTAATTATAAATGATTCAATTCAAAAATGATATTTTTTTCAAAGACTTTTATGTGGCCTGGTATCTTATTTTTTAATTTACAAATATTTATAACAAAATCACAAAAGTTACCTTGAGGACTGAAAAATTGGAAATGGGACGGGTCACTAAGAAAAAATTCAATTTTATTTGAATAAAACAGTAATTTGACCATGTTCTTCATACTAACCTTGTTGATAATAATGCAGAGCATTGCACGAAAAAGATGAACAGAAGCCATCAAGGGCAAAATTTTTCTTCATTGCACTAGTTTGCAGTTTTATATGGTACATTGTACCTGGATTCTTCTTCTCAACTCTCACAAACATATCATGGGTTTGCTGGGTTTTCTCCAAATCAGTGACAGCTCAGCAAATCGGTTCCGGCATGAGAGGCTTAGGACTTGGAGCCATAACACTTGACTGGTCCGCCGTGGCATCCTTCTTGTTCAGCCCTCTAATTTCACCATTTTTCGCCATTGTCAATGTGTTTGCAGGCTATGCACTCATAGTGTATGTTGTAATTCCCATAGCATATTGGGGCTTCAATGTCTACAATGCTGATAGGTTTCCTATTTTCTCCTCACATTTGTTCACTGCTCAAGGTCAACCTTATAATATATCAGCCATTGTCAATGACAAGTTTGAGCTGGACATCAATGCGTATGAGCAGCAAGGTAGAATTAATCTGAGTGTGTTCTTTGCTCTTACTTATGGTTTTGGGTTTGCCACCATAGCATCTACCCTCACACATGTTGCCTGTTTCTATGGAAGGTAAGGCTCTCTCCTTAGTCCTTGATTTTTTGAAATGTTTGGCTTTGTCCTTGAAAATCCATGACTTATTAGCCCTAGTAGTGTACAAGTTTAACGGAGGAACTAACTTGCAAAGAGTCATGGTTTTTTTAAGATTAAATAATACAATTAAAAAATTCAACAATTAAAATAACTCACCCATATAATCCAAGGACTAAATTGATAGTTTACTTGAATAAATTCATAAGTGTTCATATGCTATTTAGTGTTAAAAGTTTTCTTAACACGGCAGAAAATGCACACATACCATTAAGTTTCCAGCTACATATATCAGTCACAATTTTTCGAAGATTTTGATGTGCAAGTAAACATGCAGGGAGATTATGGAGCGTTATCGTGCTTCTTCCAAGGGGGTAGAAGATGTCCATACCAAATTGATGAAACGATATGCAGACATACCTTCTTGGTGGTTTCATATATTGCTTGGTGTGACATTTGTAGTTTCTCTAGTACTATGCATCTTTCTGAATGATCAGGTTCAGATGCCTTGGTGGGGACTCCTCTTTGCTTCAGCCATTGCCTTCCTTTTTACTCTCCCAATTAGCATCATTACCGCCACAACAAACCAGGTTAGAATCTTGAAACCGTGTTTAAGGGACAGAGGAAGAAGATAGGGAAAAAAAATTCTTGATTGTTTGATTAACTGTTTTTTTTTCCAACAAACTGCTGAAAAGATTGGGACGATTGAAGATTTTATGTCTTGACTGTTGCTGTTTTGTGCTGTTTTTTACAGACACCAGGTTTGAATATCATCACGGAGTATGTCTTTGGTCTCATTTACCCAGGAAGACCAATAGCAAATGTGTGCTTCAAAACCTATGGTTACATAAGCATGGCTCAGGCTGTCTCCTTCCTTAGTGATTTTAAGCTTGGACACTACATGAAGATACCTCCAAGATCAATGTTCTTAGTTCAGGTATTTTATTCAAGTTCAACTCACTACCCACCAAACAAAATGTAGAGTTCATATGTTCTTTTATAATTATTCATGTACTAATACTTACTAAGATAAAGCAAAGCAAAAAGCATGTTCCAAATGGTAGATGTTAGGGATACAATCACTCTAATATAACACTTTCTAAAGAAAAATCTTTGATATGTTGAGGTACTCATATCTGATACATTTGGATCTTTTAGAGTATTTCAGGGTGTAGTGTAATTTTACAATTCTTTGACGAAAAAACTATGTTTCACCCTCAAGTACTGTAGGGGATCCAGATTTATATTAGCACAAACAGAATGTTTATATTACACTAATATATATTTTCACCTATACTTTTTTCTGACTTACCCCTCTTGTTCTTACCTCTATATATAGTTCATAGGGACCATGCTTGCAGGAACCATCAATATTGGTGTGGCATGGTGGTTGCTGACTTCCATCAAAAACATATGCCATGATGATCTCCTCCCTGCAGACAGCCCATGGACATGCCCGAGCGACCGAGTTTTCTTTGATGCCTCGGTTATCTGGGGTCTAGTAGGACCAAGGCGTATCTTTGGTGCTGAAGGAAACTACTCAGCAATGAACTGGTTCTTTCTTGGAGGAGCATTAGGCCCCATACTTGTATGGCTGTTGCACAGGGCATTTCCCAAGCAGTCATGGATTCCTCTAATCAACCTTCCAGTCCTTTTGGGAGCAACAGGAATGATGCCACCTGCAACTGCATTGAACTACAATGCCTGGATTGTAATCGGTACAATCTTCAACTTCTTCGTGTTCCGGTACCGGAAATCGTGGTGGCAGAGGTACAATTATGTTCTGTCAGCAGCACTTGATGCTGGCGTTGCTTTCATGGCTGTGTTGATTTACTTCACACTTGGCCTGGAAAATAAGAGTATCACATGGTGGGGAACAGATGGTGAACATTGTCCACTTGCAACTTGTCCTACAGCTAAAGGCATAGTGGTAGATGGATGTCCAGTGTACTGATCTTTTTTATGTTTCTTATTACGTTTAGGCCTCAAGTGATTGGCATTACTTACAGAAAAAACAGCAAGTTGTAGAGAGAAAATGTTGAAAGTAGCAGTAGTTGGTCATGAGATATTTAGTGTTCATGCTTCATTAGGTTTCCTTGTTAAGATTTCGTTATCTGTTGGAATCCAATTATCAATAAACATTCTGTACATGTTTATTCATCTGAAAATTCTGAGTCGAAAGGAACAATTTGACAAGACAAGATAGATATATAGTGTTTAATTTTTAATTTTAAGGGCTATATCTAGAGTTAATGGCATTCAGTTGAGATTTCAGCATTCTCGTTATTCCAACCAAAAGTCTGATTATGGCTTATGAAGAGCGAGGTCAGGCACATGCCTTTAGATACTTTAGTGGAGAATAAACCATAAATCGGTACCAAAAGTATCACGCATATACATAGAAATAGTCATGAATCTAAACAAATTATAAAAGAAAAATTCTCTTAACATCCTCACAGTAGTAAAATTCTTTACTAGTGTCCACAATACTAATGATGGAAATTTATCGATAAATTTAATTTAGACGTGTTATGAGTTATGTTAGTAGTTGGTAGGGGTGTTCAAAACCGAACCAAACCGATCGACCGAACCAAACCAGACCGAATCGAAGGTGAAACCGAACTAAACCGATAGATGAGCGGTTTGGTTTGGTTTGAACGTCGCACAAACCGAACCAAACCGCTAAAACTCTTATTTACTTATATATATACACATATATATATACTAGGGGTTTTGCGTGCCCGTTTATGTAAAATAAATAAGAGACTAAATTGTTAACTTAGTAAAGAAAGAGAGACCAAATAGTAAATTTTCTCTTATTTTTAATTCATAGACTATAGTTTTAAATATGAACGACCAGAAAGGGGTGGAGTCATATAATATAAGATATACACATACCACCAATAAATTACCTTCAAACCGCTCAAACCGCTTTTTATTAGTTTGGTTTGGTTTGGTTTGGTTTGATGAATGAAATTTAATCATTGGTTTGGTTTGAAAAATCCTTTCACGCTTAGAAATAACATGGTATCAGAGCAATTAGGGTTTGGTATCTTCTCCTTTGTTTCACGCTTCCAGTAGCGCACATTTAAGTGTGCAGTTCATCACTGCACGTTAGGGCCCAAATTTTATGGGCATCTTTTTGCGTCACCGCCACCATAGGAAGGAAGAGAAGGTCCCGATTGGCGGTTCCCCGAAGTCCGGCGTCCACCAGAGAAGCGCGTGATTCTCACGCGCCGCCTGAACTTTTTCGCTCTCCCTCACGCGCCGGCGCGTGAAGGTGCATCGATCACCGTTTCGTTCACCGGTCTATCTCGCCGCCGTCGACTACCGTTCTCCGGCGACTTCCAACCATCTCCCGGTGGTTTTAGGCTGCTATTCGTGAACCCACTTGGTGAAAGTTATCGTACTGCTGCATTTGGTAACTGCTTCACTGTTTTGTGTTGTGTGGGTCTCATCTGATTTCTTCAATGGAGGACAACAAATCTACTGTAGTGGCTGATGTGGTCCCTGTTGTCTCACGGATCACTGAACACAAACTTACTTTAGATTGGGCTAAAACTATTCGTATCTACCTACGGAGTATTGAGAAGGAAGATCATCTTACTGATGATCCTCCTAAGGATGATACTAGGAAAGCTTGGCTCAGGGATGATTCTAGATCATTCCTACAAATCCGGAATTCCATTAGTTCTGAGGTACTTGGGTATATCAATGATTGTGAGTTTGTTAAAGAATTAATGGATTATCTGGATTTTATATATTCTGGAAAAGTGAATATTTCTCACATTTATGATGTTTGTAAAGCTTTATATCGAACTGAACAGCAGGATAAGTCCGTGACAAATTATTTTATGGAGTTTAAAAAGGCTTATGAAGAACTTAATACTTTGTTGCCTATTAGTGCCGATGTTAAAGTGCAGATGACTCAAAGAGAACAGATGTTAGTTATGAGTTGGCTTTCTGGTCTCCGTCCAGAATTTGACAGTGTTAAATCACAGATCCTTGCTGGCACTGACGTTAATTCTCTTCAAGAAGTCTTTTTTCGGGTGCTCCGTACTGAAAGTACTCTTTCCCAACCACATAATAATAATGTAAGTGCTCTTGTGGGACATGGTGAATCAAGTCGCCGCAATAGGGTTGGAGGAGCTAATAATCGCAATCCTGAATCAGGAGGCATTGTTTGCTACTACTGTCATAAACCAAGACATACGAAACATAATTGTAAGAAACTTCAGAAGAAGCAGCAACGATCCTCACAGTCCTCCCAGTCAGCAAATGTTGCTACCTCTCAGCCTCCGTACCAGGATTCCTCACAGACCTCCACTCCTAATTCTCAAATATCCACCATTGTCGAGTCAGGTAACAGTACATGTTTACTTTCCTCCTCTTCCAAATGGGTCATTGGCTCTGGAGCCACCAATTATATGACAGGTAATCCCCAAGTCATCTCTTCTTTTAGACCTTATACAACTGTTCCTCATGTCACCTTAGCTGATGGTTCTCATTCTCGTGTTCTTGGTTCCGGAACTGTTAATCCAACTCAATCCCTTTCCCTATCTTCTGTGTTAAGCTTACCCAATTTCTCTTTTAATTTAATATCTGTCAGTAAGCTCACTCGGTCTTTCAATTGTGTCATCTCATTCTTTCCTGATCATTGTCTGTTTCAGGATCTTACGACGAAGAAGATTATTGGTAGAGGATATGAGTCTGGGGGTCTATATGTCTTGGAATCACAAGTGCCAAGATCTGTCGCATGTTCCAGTGTTCTTTCTCCTTTTGAGGTGCATTGTCGTCTAGGTCATCCTTCTCTATCTTCGCTCAAGAAGCTTTATCCTCAGTTCAGCAACCTGTCTAATTTGGATTGTGAGTCGTGTCAATTTGCCAAGCATCATCGTCTTCCTTCAGTACCTCGAGTCAATAAGCGGGCTGCGTCCCCCTTTGAGTTAGTTCATTCTGATGTTTGGGGTCCTTGTCCTATTGAGTCAAAGTCTGGTTTTAAATATTTTGACATTTGTTGATGATTGTTCCCGAGTGACTTGGTTATATTTAATGAAAAATCGTTCTGAGTTGTTTTCTCACTTTTGTGCTTTTTGTGCTGAAATTAAAACTCAATTTAATGTCTCTGTGCAAACTTTACGAAGTGACAATGCCAAAGAATATTTTTCTACACAATTTCAGTCTTATATGTTGCAACAGGGCATTATTCATCAATCTTCATGTGTTGATACACCATCTCAAAATGGTGTTGCTGAACGAAAAAAATAGACACCTACTTGAAGTTGCTCGGGCCCTACTTTTTCAAATGAAGGTTCCTAAACCATTTTGGGCTGATGCTGTCTCTACAGCTTGTTTCCTAATTAATCGCATGCCATCCTCTGTTCTCAATGGTGACATTCCTTATACTACACTCTTTCCATCTAAATCTTTGTTCCCTATTGAGCCTAAGATTTTTGGCAGCACTTGTTTTGTTCGTGATGTTCGCCAACACAGAACTAAACTTGATCCCAAGTCTCTTAAGTGTGTCTTTCTTGGTTATTCCCGTGTCCAGAAAGGTTATAACTGTTTTTCTCCGGATCTTAATAGATACCTTGTGTCTTCAGATGTTACATTTCATGAAAATGTTCATTTCTTTCCTTATTCATCTACACACCTCGATGAGGGGGAGGATGATGACTTATTGGTTTATACCGTGCCTCAATTATCCGTCAATGCATCGCCGGAAGCATCACATCTTCCAGATACACAGGTCTCGATCGACATATTACCAGAGGACACACATCCTCCAATAAAGAATGTGTACTCCCGGCGACCGCGGCAGATTAGTGATCCTGCTCCAGACTCATGTCCTCCTCTATCCTCTTCGTCGTCGGATCCAGTCTTACCTGAACCTGATCCCACTGTTAATCAACCTATTGCTCTTTGGAAAGGTAAGCGTCAATGTACCTATCCTATTTCTTCTTTTGTTTCATATGACCATCTATCCTCTTCTTCTCGTGTCTTTGTTGCATCCCTAGACACCATTTCTCTTCCCCGTTCTATTAGTGAGGTTGTTTCACATCCTGGGTGGCGTGAGGCAATGATAGAGGAGATGATGGCCCTAGATAGTAATAAGACTTGGTCACTGGTGGATTTGCCTAAAGGTAAGAAGGCCATTGGTTGCAAATGGGTCTTTGCTGTCAAAGTCAATCCAGATGGTTTAGTGGCACGACTTAAAGCTCGTTTAGTTGCTAAAGGCTATGCTCAAACTTATGGTGTTAACTATTCTGACACTTTTTCTCGTGTGGCTAAACTTACATCTGTGAGATTATTTATCTCTATGGTAGCAATTCATAAATGGCTCTTGCATCAGTTGGACATTAAGAATGCATTTCTCCAAGGTGACCTCCTAGAGGAAGTGTATATGGAGCAACCACCTGGGTTTGTTGCTCAGGGGGAGTGTGGGAAAGTATGTCGTCTGCACAAATCCTTATATGGGCTGAAGCAGAGTCCTCGAGCTTGGTTTGGTAGATTCAGTGACGTGATTATGAACTTTGGAATGCTTAAATGCAAATCTGATCATTCAGTGTTTTACAAGAAGACAGATGCAGGCATCATCCTATTGGTTGTCTATGTTGATGATATTATAATTACAGGGAATGATGATTCTGGCATTGCTTCTCTCAAGTCTTTTCTTCACTCTCAGTTTCAGACAAAAGATTTGGGATCGCTGAAATATTTCTTGGGAGTTGAAA
>QANZ01008804.1:17439-34961 GCA_003254925.1 Chamaecrista fasciculata
TCTCTCTCTCTCTCTCTCTCTCTCTCTCTCTCTCTCTCTCTCTCTCTCTCTCTCTGGAATTGAACAGCTTCTCTCTTCTCCGTCAGATCCGCCAGCTTCTCTCTTCTCTCTTCTCCGGCCATAACACAATCAACGGATTCAGCACCAAACGAACATATATGGACACTCACTATATGGACACAATCAACAGATTCAACAGATTCTTCTCTCTTCTCCGGCCATAACACAATTGTCCTTCTTCTTCGTCTTGCTATATATGGACACTCACTAAATTAGACAACAAAATTACTAATACTGAAACAGAGAATGTCCCTGTTTAAATTAGACACCATCACAGCTCCACAATTACTAATCTTCTTCTTCGTCTTGCATATATATGATCATAAGATTTTGACGTTGATTCGATTCTC
This sequence comes from Chamaecrista fasciculata, assembly GCA_003254925.1. Taxonomy (NCBI): domain Eukaryota; kingdom Viridiplantae; phylum Streptophyta; class Magnoliopsida; order Fabales; family Fabaceae; genus Chamaecrista; species Chamaecrista fasciculata. The sequence continues at coordinate 17,850 of QANZ01008804.1, forward strand.
GACGAGGAAATCGGAGAGGGAATCATCGACAACATCATGGGGACCAGAGCAGAGGATTCCAACGGCGAACACGTGAATCCTTCGACGGAGATGACGGGATTTGGTTTTGGAGAAAATTTCAATTTTAGTTCTAAATTATTTGGGCAAAATAACATTTTAGCCCAGACACAAAAATTGATATTTACAATCTGACCCAAGTTTAAAGTAGATGACTATTTTGCCCTTTGTGATTGGGGATTGAATGTATTAGAGTATAGGTAATTATAGGTTTATGTATAGGGGTATAAATGTAATTGAGTGTGTTTGATTATTTAAAAATCATGATTATAATTGAATCAGGAAAAAAACGTAAACGAACATGTTTATTATGATTATAATCAAAACAGATTATAATCAAAACGGAAACGAACTGGGCCTAAATAGCTCAAATTCTATTTAAGCTATTAGAATTTGAGCTATTTAATTTGGTCATGTATTTCTTATTTTTATTGAAAATGAGGCTACCAACCAGACCCTTATTGAAAATGAGCCTCATTTTCAATAAAAATAAGAAATAAAAAAAAACGTGCTTGGTCATAATTGTTAAAAGGATAAAACTTACATCAAGTTCCTTACATTTTTGCTATCAAGTTCCACCAATCATAAGTCTTAATTATATTCTCTTTCTTCAACGATTAGTCATGCAAAAAGTGATGTTTAATATTCTCTCTCTATCATGATTGGTCATATATAAAATTTTTGCCACGTGTCAAATGTTAATTGGAGAACTTGATAACAAGGATTAATGAAACTTGATGTAAGTTTTGCCTTGTTAAAAATAATTTCTTGAAAACAATTTTAAAATTGGTTAGTTTTCCGAAAACATCTAAAAGACGTTTGCGTCGTTTCCTGCATAATGGTTTGAAAATGGAAACATATTGGCTCCGTTTGGTAGGCAGGAAATTGGTTTTACAATGTAAAAGGGCACGGATTCCAAGATTTTCATGTGTTTGGTATGGTAATTTGAGCTATGTAAAGTGGATTACAATGTAAAGGGTTTTACATTACATAGGCCATTTTTCTTTACTTCACATTTCTGATGTAATTCAAGTCTACCTAGGGAATTATGGTACAATTCCTAATTTGCCCCTCTCACTCCCATCCCATCTCCTCCCCAAATGGTGAACGGCGGCGGTGCACGGCGGCGCCGANTTACTTTCCCTCCCCTACCTTTTTATACCAAACACTTTCAATTTTTACCTACTTTACATCCCCTCAACTACTTTTCCTTTCCCTCACAATTTTTCCCTTGTAAAACCCTTTCCTTTACATACCACACATACTACCAAACGGAGCCATTATTAAAAATGCGGTGGCAATATTGTAATTATAATGAAAGAGTGGAAACACGATATTATGTACTCTTGCTGAGTTTCAAAAGTTTTATTTTTAAAAAGATCCTTTTACCAATAGGTAAATAGAATTTTCATTAATTTTTTAAGCCGGTCGTAAAACCTCTCATTTGTGAGAGAAAACTCTTTCTGCCATGAGAGTTTTTCTAAGTAAAACTTTGGTCCTCCCTTTGGTTATAGAATTTTGTGACGACGACGGGTTGTATCAAGGCTCCCATGGCGGCGTTCTGTGGCAACAAATCTGAATTAGGCATTCCACTGCGGCTTCCTGGTTTGGTCCTGATTTTTGGGTGCTCTTCCATTGCGTCGATTCGTTTTATTATCTTTATTATTGTTGCTTTGAGTCTGTTTATGTCTTTTTTTTAGAACAATCATTGGGGTTGCCTGCTGTCCTGTTTGGAAGGGTTTGTCTCTTTTAGATGACTTTATCTGTGTTTCCTGTTTTTTAGATGGTTGTAGCTTTAGTTGGATCCCTAGATTCGCTAACTTAGTAGTTGATTATCTTGCCAATTTATCTAAAACGAGGATGAGTCCTCTTGGATGGGTTATACACCCCCCACCTTCGTCAGTTGATATACTGTCTAGTGTTGTTGTTTATGCTAGGGAGGGATTGGCTATTTTTACTTTGTTTTCGTTTGTATTGTGCTTGGCTTTATCTTGCTTTTAAATAAAATATGTTTTAGACAAAAAAAAAAATAGAATTTTCATTAACAATAGAATGGGTCCATATAAGTAGTTAAAATGGGCAGTTTTTTTTTTAAAAAAAAAAGAAAATGGGATGACAATAAGTCAAGAATAAAAATGATAAATGATAATTGTATAGGAGAAAACTGACTATCATCCTCGACAGTTTTACTCTTTTGTAATAAGGATCAAAATGCAATAGAAAAGAAAGAAATGAAACCTTTTGCTATTTTTCCAAATTTCTTCACCCTTTCTTCTTCCGATCCCTCTCACCTTCCAGTAGATTCAGTAGTTCCAGTTATTCGTCAACTTTTGAGTACTAACATCAAAATTATTTGATTAGGGTTTGGAACAACGTCGTCCACAGTTTAAATTGCTTTATTTTATTTCCTAATTTACAAATAAATATGTTCATGATTTTGAAGTGTGACACACAAATATAATAAGCAAAAGAGAATCTAAAACAATGTAGTCAAATGGTAGAAACTTGTATGCTTTTAACCAAATGTCAGGTGTCCGCAAGCAAGCGAAGGAATTAATCACTATTGTCAAGAGTGAATACTTTGAGTAACGTTTATTTAGGAGTATTCGTGGAGTGGATTGTATTGGGTTGAGGGCAAGTTAGATTGGATTTTCAGAAAAAAATATTTCAACACAAACAAAAGAACAATAAATTGAGTTTTTTTATAGAAAATTTTGAAAATTTTATGTGAGAATACTATTGGACCAAAATAAAACAATTTTTTTTTTTAAAAAAAAAGGCAAACTCGCAAATTCAGCAAGTTCAAAACTTTGAAACCTGTAATTTAAAACAAAGCAGTGTAGGCTCAAAACTTTTAAACCAAACCAACTCTTCATCTCAACCCAAATCAATTCAAATAATTCTTTGTCTTTTTTCTTGGCCAAAAAGAAAACAATTCTGTCTTTTTTTTCATTAAATAATTCTTTGCTTAAAACACAACATGTATTACAGTCTCTCTTATATCTTAAACATATAAAATATTTCTTTAAAACACAACAACGTAACAAAAAAACACTTTGTTATCTCTTATTTAAAATAAATACTCGACCCTTTCAAAATAAAAATAAATTAAAAATTCCACTCAAGTTTTTTTTTGATAGTTCAAAATTTAAGTGAGGGAATAGTACCCCAGTCCAAGGTCAGGACAGGTCTCAGAACTCAATAAACATTTACAATTCCACTCAAGTTTTAATTACTTATATTATACTGGCGTGAGCTAGCATAAAAATAAATAATGAATATTAGTAATTTAACTAAAGCTTATGTGTAATACTTGAATTTTAAAATGAGTCTCAATAAAGGATTAATATTGAGTTATTCATTTCATACACACCATTCAATATTTCAATTCCTTGTCATAATTGGGGAAAGCTAAACAATATTTATCTTGAAAAAATAATATTGTTAATGAATCAATTAAATTTGCACAAACATATTATAAATAAATGAAAAAAAAATAGGATAGATTCTCATAAGAAAAAGCAGTGAGACTTTTTATTTCTCTGATCTATCAAGTATTAATAATTGCTCCATACAACGGTCAAATAGGAGCTAAATTCAATTGAGAATGAATTACTTTAATCCTTTAGTATTTTACATGCAAACTGTTTGATGTGTTTCTTGGCTAGCTAAATACTGAAGATTGGGAGTGCAAGCGGTTCCATAAAAACATGCCTTGGAAGCAATTTCAAAGGAGGCTTCAGTTTGATGGCCAAGCTTATCAAATTGATTGTACTTTGACCTATCTAGACAAATAGGTATACTTTGATTAACATAGCAAGGTACTTTTACGTGTGTCATTCCTGTACATGTAAAAATACCCATATAAGAATAATTCATTGTAGTATGACAAGTGACTTATATAATTACGAGTAATCTTGAGAAATTTATGAAAAACAATGAATTTATAAAGAGTTTAACAACTCAAGGATGATCTTAAAATTATTTTGCTTACCATATTCGTTAGGATTGTCAAACATCTTTTTATATATCTCATACCCATCAAATACCGAATATAATAAGCCAGGGAGTTTCTTTTGCAAGTCTTGTAGCCTTTGGGGAATCTTGTCAGAGTAGTATCTTGATTCACATTGTTTTGGTGTATATTGATGTGGCTCACAAATTGAGAGACCAGACACCATAATCTTTCTAGCACCAAGATCATAAAGCGTCTGAAAATAATTCAAATCAGTTAAATTATATCAACTCAACTCTTGATCGGATCTCTCAAAATTTGAATTTATAACATTTTTTATTGTATGATAATATGACAAGATATTAGTCTCTTGCAAACTTGTGATTATAAAACATAATGTTAATATGTTGCATATATGCTATAGCAATGCAAAACGTAACCGTCTAAAATATACTGAAATGTATAATCATTAGAACGAACCTTAATATGTTTTGTAAGTTCGTCGATGAGGTAATCTGCAAAGTTTTCAGGACTAAATTTGTCTGTGATGTTGCCATTCAGCATAGGAAAATAATCATTATTTCCAATGAGGAGAAGGTAAATGGATTCTGCAAGGTGTTCACATAATTTCTTTGGGTTCTCTATTGCTTTTGGGAGATCCTTTGTTGCAGTAAGGGTGAAGTATTCAACTTGTTTTGCTAGAGATAGACATTCTCCCTTTATCATAGTTTAGTAATCAGAAGATGATTACAAAATAATTAAATAAAAATTGGAAATATAATATTAAAAAAATATGTTTTTTTTAGAGATTCATATATATATATATATATATATAAGAGAACACATGGTAAAAATTTGAGAGAAGATTCATTATCTTACTGCTCTTGTGGTGTTTAAGATTCCGCATGATCCTGATGCATAGTTCACTACAGTATTTGCTTGACTTCTTTCAGAATCAGAAAGATTTAAATATGGTTGAGGCAACGGTAAATGCAAATATTCAGCTGTAATAGAAACAACAAATTGAACAATGTATTTATTTATGTGATTTGGGTAATATATCCAAAACTCAAAAGACGTAATAGTTATTATCACTCAAGAGACAAAGAATTTGTATATTTGAGTTTTCAATAAATAGTAGAATTATGTACTAGTGGCTTAGATTTAAATTTTTGTTGCTAACAATCACAAGCACATCATAATTTTAGATTCCCAGACTAGTTCAATATTGAGATAATGGTTGTTGTTATCCATTGTAACTTAAATATAATTAAACAAAAAGTTGCTTATATATATAATCCACACACTTACCTAAAAAATCAGCCCCATTTTTGCCATTAGTAAATCGACCTGTTTTATTGTTAAAATCAATTCCATAAGGCCAATTTGCCTTTGCTGGTGTATTTAGATAGTTATTGTTTCCACAATCTGCAACTGAATCGCCAAAGATATACATGGATGGTACCAATGGTTGTTCGTCGGTTGCATTGGTGGGGAGAGCATAGTGTGCAATAAGGGAAAAAACCAACAACAATTTAGAATTTGTCATATCTTCTTGAAAATTGGAAAAGCCTTAATTATGTTTTGTATGGTATTGTGGTCATAAGAATTTATATACATAAAAGAAATTGCCAATAAAGAAAAAAATAGTTAAGTAGCTAAATTTAATTGAAAATAACAGTGGGAGACAACCATGCACATATAAGATTTAGCTATTTTGCTATTTTGACCCAGTTAAAAGTAATAAAAAAGTTTGGTTACTCTCAAGATAATATCTCCAGAGTTTTCTTCTAGTTCAATGACAATAAAGTTTTGAAATTTCTTAAGTTTATTTTCTATTTTAAACATAGTTAGGTAACAAAATTTGTATTAATAGACACAATAAATTATAAGATGTTAGGTTTTGAGTATACTTGGTTTTATATTAGCTAGTGGTATTAAAAAGTCACTCCTTTTTAAGATTATGAATGACATGCATTATATTTGATTTTAGAACACACCAAAACTAGTTTTAGCAAAAATCAAAAGTAACTTATAAATAAATTTCAAGGTCCAAATTAAAAATGATTTACCTTTTAAATTAAGATTAAATGCAAAAGAAAACCTTTAAACTTTGGTCACTTTGCAAAAAGAACCTCTTGAATTTTGAAAGTGATGAAAAATTTCATGAACTTTTAATTTTGTATAAATATCTTCTTTTGTTAAGATTTTTAATAAACAAATCAATATTTTTTTTTGTAATTTTATGATTATTGTTGTATTTTAGATTACTCCAAACTAAAAGTTAACTGTTGCTGTAATTAATAGTAATTAGTAGCTACAAAGTAAAATATTTATATTTTTTTAAGGCCAAAGTCCTATTTTGGTCCCCCAGTTATGCTCCTTGTTCCAAATAGGTCCCCCAGTTATTTTTTGTTCCATATTGGTCCCCCAGTTATGCAANAAGGGATTTGAATCCTTTGTATTTTATTTTTTTTTGCATTTTAGAGAAATATATAAAGAGATAGAGAGAGAAAGTATAAGTTCAAGGTATTTATTATTTTGTGGGACTCATAATTTTTCTCTTTATCTCTTTCTGTATCTCTTTAAAATGCATGAAAGATATAGATAATAAAAATGCAGAGGATCCACCTGGCCTCCTGCCATTCAGTGGTGGCTTACTCAATTCTACCACTATTAATCGATAGTGGGAACTATAACTCTTTGGTGGAAAGAAAAATTGGCACCGAATAAAAGAAAAATCATTTTTAATTAAACTACTATTTTTTTATTTTCTCTAGTTCAAAATTTTGATTGAACAAATTATTTTTAATTATTGGCCAAACTCTTGTTTTGGTCTCTTAGTTTTGCTCAAAGTTCTGTTTTGGTTTCTCATTTTTTTGTTCTGTTTTGGTCCATCACCTTTTCAAAACGTTCCACCGTTAGTCCCTCTCTCTTTTCCATCCAATTTTTTTCCATTAAAAAAGGGGGAAAATAACTTGAATCTCCTAAAAGTTTTATTACTTTGCATTAAGGTCTTTTTTCTTTTATAATAGGACGGTCGTCTTCTCCAACGAACTTTTCGGCGAATTACACAACAACTGCAACAACTACGAAAACTCCTAACCCAAGGTTTTTTGACTTTCTGAGTTCAATGGCGGCCTCCATTTTGTGAATAAAATAACTGAAAATATGATTTTCGACGATTGTATAATTTTTCAATGACTGTGTAATTTTTCAACGACTTTCTGATCATTTTTTTGCAAAATGAAAGTCGTCATTAAACTCAGTATGTCAAAAAATCTTGGGTTAAGAGTTTTCATAGTCAGTGGAGTCTCCATGGAACTCGCCAGAAAGTTTGCTGGAGAAGACGACCTCCAGCGGTGGCGTTAGCAATAACAGAGAAGAAAAAGAAAATGATGAAGATGAAGAAGAGAAGAATATGAAGAAGAAGAAGATGAAGATGGGGTCTGCGTTTTTTCTAAATTTTGATGTAAAATCAATTTAAATCCCTATCTCATTCTTTTGCTTACATTTTGATCTTATTATAAAAAGAAAATAACTTTAATATGAATTAATAAAATTTTTGGGAGATTAAAAGTTAATTTTTCCTTTTTTTTTTTAACGAAAAATTTGGACAGAAAAGATGGAGGGACTAACGGTGGAATGGTTTGGAAAGGTGAGGAATCAAAATGGAATAAAAAAAAGATGAGGGACCAAAACGAAACTTTGAGCAAACCTGAGAGACTAAAATAAGACTTTGGCCTTAATTATTTGATTAAGAATTACTTTTTTTTTTGAAAAGAAATAGAGAAATAAAATAAAGCAGTTTTAAACCGAGGACGACGTCGTCTCAAACCTTATCCGTTGGTAATCTAGTAATCTCTCCTCCCTTCATCACTCGTCGTCATCGTCTTCTTCTTCTTCTCTCTGCTTATTTAGCATTTCAAAGCAACCTCGTTCGTCTCTCATGTCTTTCCTTCTCCAACAACTTCATCTACACCCAACAACGCTTTCTTCAACTTCCATTCAAAAATCACAGAAGCCAATGGCTACCACCGCGCCAAAATTTCGCACACAGTTTCTCCGAGAGGTACTCTCTAATCTCTATTCATAATAATGGTGGAAAAATTCAACCTCGATTTCCATCTTATCCCCAAATCTAACAATTAGGGTTTGCGATTCGTGAAATTCGATCTGATTCCATTTGTTATTTTAATTTTCTCCAGCGAGTGATAAATCCTATCGAGAGCAACGCGAGGTCTCAATTTCCTTTTCACAAACCAGAATCATCATCATCGCGATTCTCACGCCTTACAATCATCACACGCGCGACATTGAGAAAAGGTCCCAAAGGATTCGGTCCTTCGCCGAAGAATAGCAAGAAGAAGAAAGAGAGAGAAATCGAAGAAGACGAAAACGAAGACGACGAAATCGAAGACGATCGAGATCGAGGTGTGATTCCTGAAGTAGTGACGAACAGAATGATGAGTAGAATGGGATTTTCAGTGGGTATACCTTTGTTCATAGGGCTTCTATTTTTCCCATTCTTTTATTACCTAAAGGTTGGGTTGAAGATTGATGTTCCTACATGGGTACCCTTCATTGTGTCCTTCTTTTTCTTTGGGTCTGCCCTTTTGGGAGTGAGCTATGGGATAGTGTCCTCTAGTTGGGACCCTATGAGAGAAGGGTCACTTTTGGGCTGGAATGAGGCTCAGAAGAATTGGCCTGTCTTTTGGCAATCTTTTTGGGGTGGATCTAAGAAGAGGTAAGTAAAAGTAAATCTTTGCTACACTTGTTTAATGTAATTGCATTGCCAAAAAGAAGAGACATTTATATATGTTTTTTCCTCTCTTGATTCTCACTTGGCTTGAGACTTGAGAGTAGAGTCCCTTTGATAATTGAGGTTGATGTCACTAGATACTAATACAAGTAGATTTTGAGTTTTTATTCAATAGCAGCTTAAAATTGAGGATGGATTTAACAAAATATTAGTAGTTTAGGACTTTAGGTCAGCAAAAGCAACTTTATCTTGTCCTTAAATTTTATATTTATTTTAAATTTTGTATTTAATATTTTTTTTATTGTCATATTCTATATGTCTGATGATGATGTGTAATATAAAATTGATAGAAAAAGAATTCAAATATTAACTCATATTAAAAAATACGATGAAGGATCTTATTAATTTATTGAAAGAGATTAATCAAAAATAAAATTGACTAAAATGTGAAATTTTAAAGACAAAATTGACAGTAAAAAAACTTTAAGGATGAAATTGAAAATTGATATAATGTTTGAAGACAAAAATAATACTTTTGCTAATTAAATAGTATTTTCTTTTTTACTTAAAAAGTACTTTTTTAACTAATTTTTTTATACACATAAAAACTTGTTTTGATGATTAAAATATAAATTAAGTATTTTAATACTATTTTGGCCAAAGTGTAAATTTGGTTTGATATCTTTTGCTCAGTTTTCAATTTGGTCCGGTATCTTTTTTGTTGTTGTAGTTTTGGTCCTATATCTTTGCAAAAGGTCTCAATTTTGATCTCATATCATTTTTGGTCTCATATCTTTTATTCAAGTTGCAGAATTAGTCCTATATCGTTGCAAAAGGATCAACCATTAATTGATTCTTTTGTAAAATATGAGACCACTTCTAAATTTGAGTCAAAGATATAGGATCAATTATGTAATTAACCCTAAGATATGGGACCAAATATCCAACAAAAAAAAGATATGGGACCATATTGGGAATTGAGCAAAAGATATAGGACCAATTTGCACTTTAGCCAAAAATCTTTTTAAAAAATTACTAGCATAGTCCCTTTTGATAATTAATGTTAATGTTTTTTACCAAAAAAAAATTAATGTTAATGTCGTTAGATACTATAATTGATAGATTTAACCATCACACACACAAAAAAAATGATTCGAGCAAAAAATAGATATCCCGGCACATCAGTTTAAGCAATTGCATTTTCAAGTGCAATTGAACTACACATCAGATCAAAATCATTAAGGAATAAAAAATATAAGAATATGTATATTTATTTCATACGACATCAATCAATAACTATTTGGGTTAAACATAAAGTATAAACAAGAGTTTGAGTGAAGGATGCAATTGTATCATTCTTTGCCGAAAATCATGTATATTACCAAACAAAGAACAGGAACAAATAGTCAACAAGCCTAAAAGGGCAAGGAAACAAAAGCCAAAAACAAAAAGGGACTATTTGCTATGTTATGAAGTTGAGGAAGCTATTTACAAATTTTGCAAAATTTAACTTAGTTTTAAATGTCAACGTTTTTGGGCCAAAGCTCCATTAAGACAGGAAAATTGGGCTGATAACTTTCAAGACCTAGAGAAACTTTTTAATCTAAAATGCAGATTGGGCCTTTAATTTGGTTAATTAGGTCCATAAAAGGCACAATGGATCAAGTTATATATAGGTCAACAACTCTTCCCTTTTTTGCTAACCTGCCCACTATCATCTGTATATAGTTTTGCCTAAAAATTGGATCAGTCTTTAATTTGCAGGAACCTAAGGAAAGATATACACGTTCATTAAGGAGAGGAAGACTAAGGCCTTATTCATTAATCTAGATATGAATCATATGATGATCCACATGGCTATGGTTTTTAAAAATTTGGATCATGGTATTTTTGGGATGAAAGTGATTAAATTAATCTCTGATTTGACATCATTAATTAATAAACAATACATTTCTTATTTAGCATTTCAAAGACCATAAACATAAATAGTTTACTAATAAGTTAATTAATAGTATTAACGATCGGGAAAGACTTAGGTAAGATTCCTTATATCTTTGCTATAAGGTTCCTTAATATGCACTTGGCACGTGGCAAAAATTTGATGCATGACCAATCATGGTAGAGAGAGAATATTAAACACACATTTTTGCATGACCAATCATGGAAGAGAGAGAATGTAAATTAAGCTTTTGATTGGAGGAACCTTATAGCAAAGATATAAGGAACCTTACCTAAGTTTTTTCCTTAAAGATCAGAAAAATTTCATGATGCATATATATATGGTAGATATAAGAAATTAAGAATTATTGAAATGAAGATTTAATTAATTAAGATATACTTGTTGATATAGAAGATATAAAGTACTCTTTACTTAATTAAGTTCTTTAATATAGAGGACTTTTTTTTGTAGGCTCAACATGTCATGTGAACTGTTATAAATTATAATAGAGTCTCAGTAATGGTTGTGACAATTTGAAGTATATATGCATGAATTCCCAAGTTGCATGAGAGAAGAAATAAGAAAATACTTGTTGGTTTCCAGGCCAAAAAAAAAAAAATACTTGTTGGTTTAATTATCATTACAATAATAGCAGTGATATAAGACTAAATTAATTCTTCTAATTATCTGTTACTCATATTTCTGGTATTTTATATTCCATATTCTTAAATTACTTGATATTAAGGCGTGGGTCCTTATTGCATCCATATTTTAATACTTCTTTTTAGTTATTGCTTCAGATGTTCCTATATTATTATTGTGTAGTAAAGTTAAAATCACCATGGCTAAAGCATAAGTTGCTAAATGAGAAAATAAATCAGAAGTTTATAATTAAACAAAAATGAACTCAAATAGCTTCATACCTATGTATAATTTTTTTTTTAAAAGTATNGCTAAAAATAAGTGGCAACTTAACACATTATTATTTAATGGTGTGACATCATTAATTTTGTTAAAAATTGAATAGAGAAAATAACTTTGATATCAAATTATTTACGGGAGACTACTACATTGAGAAAGAAACTTTTCACCAAAAATAAAAGAAATTAAATTGAGAAAAAAGTAATGTATAAGGGATCAAAATAGTATTATATATTATATACACAAACTGACACAAATGACACATTGAGTTTGGAGACGGGTTCTCTAGAATTGGATTTCTCTATATTTCTCTTGAATTGAACAAATATAGGCTGTTAGATTAATCTTGTGCAGCCAAACGTGCCACGTCCTATTTTTTCTTCTGAAATCACATGACACGACGTCGTTTTGCGTCATCTTCATCATCTTCGTCCTCAAATATTTTATTCATTTGGAGTTTCGCCATTTCTCTTATCTGTTTCCCCATTTCAATTCGTCATCTCTCTCAAATCCTTATTTCTAAACCACTCAACCCAATTAAAAATAAAAACAAAGTTTAATTTTTTTTTGTATTTAACTTAAAATTCAACAAAGTTCAATCAGAGGATCTGAATTTCATGGAGACTCTCAAGAAGGTCTAGGGTCAAGACAATGTTCGAACCCTTTGAGATATGAGGCACATCGTCACGAGCCACGCGTCCACGAGGGAGACAATCATAGACGACGGTGATCTCGGTTTGGTTCATTCTCGGCTTGGTCCTTTCACATCCCACGCGGTTGCGTCTGAAGCTATCGGGATTCTTGTGAATTTGTGTTTGAATACAAAGTTGAAGAAAAATCTTATTCATCTTGCTAAAATATCCTTGCTGGTTGATATTATGAATGAAGGAACAATTGGCACCAAGATGAATTGTGCCAAGTTAATTGATACATTGTTAACGGAAGGAGATGAATCAGAGACGTCCAAAATCGTGTCAAGTTTGAGTTTTTTGGTTGGATTATTGAGATTGAGGAGAGATGAGAAATACCCATATGGGGTTTTAACAGGACTGATACTACTCAAGACATGGCATAGGTTTTCAACTTCTCATCAATATAACATGGTGGTACTTTGCTGTGAAGAAGATATAAGCCCTTTTCTCCCAGAGAACCAAAAATAACGTTTTTGCAGGGATTTCCAAATCTCTGCAGAGACATTTTTGAGTTAAATACAAAAAGATTTAAACTTTCCTTTGATTTTTAATTGGTTTGAGTGATTTAAAGGTAATGATTTGGGAGAGTTGGCAAATTGAAATGGCGAAACAGTGAAGAGAAATGACAAAACTCTAATGCATAAAAAATTTGAGGATGAAGATGATGCAAAAGACGCTGTGTCATGTAGTTTCAGGAGGGTTCAGAATGACATGGCATGTTTGGCTGCACAAGATTAATCTAATGGTCTATATTTGTTCAATTGCAGAAAACTATAGAGAGTTTTAATTATAGAGAATCCAATTTCATTGAGTTTAGTTTCCTTGAAAAACGCGGTAGACTTTAAAAATTTTAATTTCACATGGTGTACGTCCTTAATAATTATCAGTACATAATAATAATACTAATGATGAAGATAATGATAACAATAATAATGATAATAAAAATAATAGCTATCCGACAATATTAATATCTTGAGATCTAACCATGATTTAAAGATTACACACATATAGTATATATATGTTGTAGGCTTTGAGAATCTTAAATGCACATGGACATGTTGTCCTTAATATTTATCAGTCCAAAATTATAATAATAATAGCTACCAAAATTATAATTATAATATCAATTCAGCGATGCCTAGAGATCCCTAATTGAACTCTGTTTTCTCTGTAATTAAAAGAAAAAAGAAGAAGAAAAAACTATGTCTAGAATTAGATGATTACAAATTCAATTTTCATCAAGATCCTAGAATAATATATTTAGCGACACAAGAGCCACTTGTCATTGTATTTAAACTTATCTCTTCCAAATTCCAATTTTATTTTTCAATTCATGGTTAGGAGTTAGCACTTAGGAGCTCTCTAGACATAGGAGTGTTTTGATTAATCAAAATTAATTGGCCAAAGTCTTATTTTGGTCCCTCTGTTCTGCTCATTGTTCCAAATAGGTCACTCAGTTATTTTTCGTTCCATATTGGTCCCTCAGTTATCCAAAACTTGTCAAAGTTGGCCCTCTAACGTTTTCCATCCATTTTTCTGTTAAAAAAAGAGGAAAAATAAGCTTTCATCCCCAACAATTTTATTTTCTTATATTAAGGTCCCTTTCTTTTTATAATAGGATCAAAACGTAAGAAAATGAAGTAAATTAAGATTTTAAGTGAATTTGTCCGAAAACAAAAAAACTCTCTCTCTCTCTCTCTCTCTCTCTCTCTCTCTCTCTCTCTCTCTCNCTCTCTCTCTCTCTCTCTCTCTCTCTCTCTCTCTCTCTCTCTCTCTCTCTCCTGGTTTCATCGTCGACGCCTTCCACATCTCCAAATCTTCCTTCACTCGCCTTCTCAGCCTTCTCCTCTCCTTCTTTGGCTTCCGCAATCCCCACAATCTCTTCCACCGTCGATTTTGGGGGGTTTCGCTGAGCTGATGCTGCCGAATCTGATGGATTCAACTTCAGACCCTCAATTTCCACCGGCGACGGCGGTAGAGTGTTCTGGTGGGATTGGGAATGCTCTGTTCTTGAAAAGGGCCATTGATGAGTATGTTTAGTTCTACTGAATGGAAAAATAGTAAATTCTCATCTACAAAAGAAGGAAAGCAAGTGGCTAGGAAAGTATTAATAGTAGGTTGTGGAAAAACATTGTTTGTTGTCTGAAAGCAGCTGCCCCTCTAATTTCAGTCATTCGTTTGGTAGACTCAGATCAAAGACCAGCTATGGGGTTCATATATGAAGAGATGAAACAAGCAAGGGAAAAGGTTAAGATAAATTTCAACAATGCCAAAAAGAGGTAAACTTCTATAATTTATATTTAGATATTCAATATTAAATTTCCATTAATTGTTGTTGACTGTTGTTTATTGTAGTTATGAACCCATACTGAAAATTGTTGATGGGAGGTGGGAAGGTCAATTACATAGGCCTTTACATGCAACTGGATATTATCTCAACCCTCTCTTTCACTATAGTGAATCTTTCAATGATAGTGGTGACATCAAAAATGGTCTCTATGAATGTGTGAAAAGATTGGTTCCAGATAAAGAATCAAGAAGGAAGATTGATAAACAACTAGTTGACTTTCATTATTCTAAGGGAAATTTTGGTCAGGAAGGCTCAAAGGACAATATAGTTGATATGTCTCTAGCAGAGTGGTGGTATGCTTATGGGGTTAATTGTCCTGAACTTCAAAAGTTTGCTATCCGTGTTCTTAACTTGACTTGTAGCTCTTCAGGGTGTGAGCGTAATTGGAGTGCTTTTGAGAGGGTAAGAATCTCTTTATTTATCTAAATTGCTTAATTGCATCCTTTTTAAATTATATTGATTATTGAAATTAAACTAACATAATATTCATATATTGTTTAGGTCCATACAAAGAGAAGGAATCGTTTGCATCAAGAGAAAATGAATCAATTAGTCTATGTGATGGCTAATTTAAAATTGAAAGATAAGAAACCATCTAAAGCTTCTGCTTTTGCATTTGATGAGACTCCCTCTGATGATGAATGGATAACTGAAGTGTCAGATCTAGAGACCTTGTCTGATGATGAAGATGGAATGGAGGTTGACCAATCTCTTCCTATAGTTGAGCCTGTGGTTGAGAAATCTCTTCCTGAGGTTGAGGGTAATGTGAATGATAATGTGCATAATGTGAGTTGTAATGATGATGCTCCTCCAGGTTTTTATTCAGATGAGATGGTTGTAGATCTAAATATAAAGAATGTTGCTGCTAATACTGGTGATGATGGTGGTTATGAAGATTATGGAGATGATGATGAAGATGATGATGGAGATGATGATGATGGAGGAGATGATGATGATTATAATAAGACTTTTGAAGATCTTTGTTGATTTGAGTGTTTATTTAGATGAACAATTTATGAGTTTATGACGCTTTGAATTTTTGAAGAACAATGTTATGTTATGTCATATTTAATGTTATTTTGATTTAATTTTACACTTAAAGAAAATGATATATATGTGTAAATTTATTTTGCACACTTAGGTAAACTCGGCGAGTTTACGATCCGAGTTTACCCCCCTCCACGAGTTTGGTTAAACTCTCGAGTTTGACAACCTTGTACATATATATATGCATGAATTCCCAAGTTGCATGAGAGAAGAAATAATTTATGATTAAATATAGTACATGAAAACGACAAACAGAAAAATGAACTCAAATAGCTTCATACCTATTTGTAATTATTTTATTTTTGCCAATGCTGCAATTGGTGTAATTGAATGTTGCTTCTTATTTAACCTTTAGTATAATTATATGATACATAGGAGAAAGTAGAAAGATAATAAAGGATTAAGGATTAATCCTCCGATCCATCATATTCTTTTTTAACTTTTAATTTCACAAACAAAGAGATAATATCATATAATTATTTTCTCCTCTTCCCTTGCCCTCCATATATAGAATTTCTAATCCAATTATATACCCTAAAAGGATAACTCTAAAGTTTTCTACTACTGATCATCATCTTGTGCTGTTTTAAATAAAGCAATAATTACAACACTATCTTTATCGTAAAATCCAAATGGATGATGATTTGGGAAGAAAATTACGAGGGCGACAACAATCTTGCTATAGCTTATAGATTTTTAATTGCAATAATACATGAATCTTATCAGAAATGGCTTGTGAAAGTTGTCAGATGCACTGTATATAAGAGAAAAAAAAACCGAGTATAATAATTCTATGAGGGTTCGTTAGCTTGAATCTACTATGATTTTTACCTTGATGATATAAAATTCATTTGTTATATACTTGTGGAGTGAATATAAAATTAAGATAATCTTCGTTCAGACAAGCAGTGATTAAAAAAAAAAAGTGAAAAAACACACCTAAATCAAAAGAAGACAACACTAGCCTTTACACCAAGTGCTGTTTATGGGAAATTGGGATTAATTAATATACACTAATCAATTACACGAGCTCGTTTTGAATGGATAAGATCGATTTGAATTGTTTGTAAGCATCAGTTACAATAAACACGTGTCGTCGTTTTGATTGGCCCGATCCAATATGATATATATATGGACAACGTGCATATGCATGATGTGTGTTTAGATCTAACATGTGATTGAATTAGGCCATGAAAAGATTATATATATTAGTATAGATATATATATACAACATGTCAGTTTAGTTTCCTTGAAAAATGCGGTAGGCTTTATATAACAAATGTACATGCACATGGTGTCCTAAATTATTGTCAGTGCAAGATTTATAATAGGCCAAAGTCCTATTTTGGTCCCCCAGTTA
The DNA here is from genome assembly GCA_003254925.1 of Chamaecrista fasciculata. Taxonomy (NCBI): domain Eukaryota; kingdom Viridiplantae; phylum Streptophyta; class Magnoliopsida; order Fabales; family Fabaceae; genus Chamaecrista; species Chamaecrista fasciculata. Next base: position 34,933 of record QANZ01008804.1, read on the forward strand.
TGCTCCTTGTTTTAAATAGGTCACCTAGT
>QANZ01008809.1:12665-33867 GCA_003254925.1 Chamaecrista fasciculata
AAAGAAACCCTAATGGGTCATGAAACACTAAACCCAACTAATAAAAACCCTAATGGACTTTTAAACATGAAGCCCAACTAATTAAAATAATAATGCTGATTTAAATGTCTTAAAAATACTAATGGACTTTAAATGATTTAGCCCAAAATTAATAAAATTCGCACTAAACTAAAACCCAAAATACAAACATCAAATTAAGCCCAAAATATGATTATTTAAGCCCAAATGAGTCTTCATATATGCAGCACTTGGTCCAATCTCTTTAAATTGAAGTCTTTGAGCCCAAATCAAGTTGTCCAGCTCATCTTTCAGCCCATATTTTTCAAGTGACGTTTTAAGCTTGATTTTTAATGAACCTTTGGCATGGTGTTTTGCATCATCCCCTCTCTCTTCAAAAGGATTTGACCCCATATCTTTGCAATTTGCCCTTCTCCTTTTATTTCGAATCACAGCGTGGTCCATAGTCGATACAACGGAGGAGAATCTTGGGGCAAGATTCAAGCATACAACGTTTCCTTAAATCCCAAACTCGTTCCATCGTGCCTATAAGAGGATTGACTTTGGGGGAGGTTGTGATTCACAAGGATAGAGAGTACAGCGTGGTCCATAGTCGATACAATGGAGGCGTATCTTGTGCCAAGCTTCAAGCATAGAACGTATCCTTAAATCCCAAACTCGTTTCAAGTTGTTCCAGGCCTATCCGGTCCTTGGTTTGTCCAATAATCATGTAATTAAAAAGGTATCTTAGGTTAGATTTGAGGGGGAGATGCCTCTTGCATCGGTTTCTCTCCTCCTCTTCTCATCTCTACCTCGTCTTCCCCACATCGATGGCCAATCAAACTGAGTTCGAGCTTGGGGAAGCATAATCCCAAACCACGAGAGCCTAGGGGGAGGTTGTGATTCACATGGAAAGAGAGTACAGCGTGGCCCATAGTCAATAAAATGGAGGCGTATCTTGTGGCAATCATCAAGCATACAACGTTTCCTTCAATCCCAAACTCGTTTCAAATTGTTCCAAGCCTATCCGGTCCATGGTTTGTCCAATAATCAATTAATTAAAAAGGTATTTTAGGTTAGATTTGAGGGGGACATGCCTCTCGCATCGGTTTCTCTCCTCTTCTTCTGATCTCTACCTCGTCTTCCCTACATCCATGGCCAATCAAAGGAAGTTCGAGCTTGGGGAAGCATAATCTCAAACAACGAGAGCCTACACATCGTGCCTAGAAGAGAATTGACCTTGGGGGAGGTCGTGATTCACAAAAATAGAGAGTACAGCGTGGTCCATAGTCGATACAATGGAGGAGAATCTTGTGGCAAACTTTAAGCATACAACGTTTCCTTAAATCCCAAACTCGTTTAAAGTTGTTCCAAGCCTATCCGGTCCATGGTTTGTCCAACAATCATGTAATTAAAAAGGTATCTTAGGTTAGAGTTGAGGGGGAGATGCCTCTTGAATCGGTTTCTCTCCTCTTCTTCACATCTCTACCTTGTCTTCCCCACATCCAAGGCCAATCAAAGGGAGTTCGAGCTTGGAGAAGCATAATCCCAAACCACCAGAACCTAAACATCGGGCCTAGAAGAGGATTGACCTTGGGGGAGGTTGTGATTCACAAGGATAGAGAGTACAGCGTGGTCCTTAGTCGATACAATGGAGGCGTATCTTGTGGCAAGCTTCAAGCATAGAACGGTTCCTTAAATCCCAAACTCGTTTCAAGTTGTTCCAAGCCTATCCGGTCCTTGGTTTGTCCAATAATCATGTAATTAAAAAGGTATCTTAGGTTAGATTTGAAGGGGAGATGCCTCTTGCATCGGTTTCTCTCCTCTTCTTCTGATCTCTACCCCGTATTCCCTACATCCAAGGCCAATCAAAGGGAGTTCGATCTTGGGGTAGGATAATCCCAAACCACGAGAGCCTAGACATCGTGCGTAGAAGAGGATTGACCTTGGGGGAGGTTGTGATTCACATGGAAAGAGAGTACAGCGTGGCCCATAGTCAATAAAATGGAGGAGAATCTTGTGGCAAGCATCAAGCATACAACGTTTCCTTAAATCCCAAACTCGTTTCAAAATGTTCCAAGCCTATCCGGTCCATGGTTTGTCCAATAATCATGTAATTAAAAAGGTATTTTAGGTTAGATTTGAGGGGGACCTGCCTCTTGCATCGGTTTCTCTCCTCTTCTTCTGATCTCTACCTCGTCTTCCCTACATCCATGGCCAATCAAAGGGAGTTCGAGCTTGGGGAAGCATAATCTCAGACAACGAGAGCCTACACATCGTGCCTAGAAGATGATGGACCTTGGGGGAGGTTGTGATTCACAAAAATAGAGAGTACAGCGTGGTCCATAGTCGATAAAATGGAGGAGAATCTTGTGGCAAACTTCAAGCATACAACGTTTCCTTAAATCCCAAACTCGTTTCAAGTTGTTCCAAGCCTATCCGGTCCATGGTTTGTCCAACAATCATGTAATTAAAAAGGTATCTTAGGTTAGAGTTGAGGGGGAGATGCCTCTTGAATCGGTTTCTCTCCTCTTCTTCTCATCTCTACCTTGTCTTCCCCAAATCCAAGGCCAATCAAAGGGAGTTCGAGCTTGGAGAAGCATAAGGGAGTTCGAGCTTGGGGAAGCATAATCCCAAACCAGAAGAGCCTAGACATCGTGCCTATATGAGGATTGACCTTGGGGAGGTCGTGAATCACAAGGATAGAGAGTACAGCGTGGTCCATAGTCGATACAATGGATGCGTATCTTGTGGCAAGCTTCAAGCATAGAACGTTTCCTTAAATCCCAAACTTGTTTCAAGATGTTCCAAGCCTATCTTGTCCTTGGTTTGTCCAATAATCATGTTTAAAAGGTATCTTAGGTTAACTTTGAGCGAGAGATGCCTCTTGCATCGATTTCTCTCCTCTTCTTCTCATCTCTACCTCGTCTTCCCCGATTCCATGGCCAATCAAAGGGAGTTCGAGCTTGGGGAAGCATAATCCCAAACCACGAGAGCCTAAACATCGTGCCTATAAGAGGATTGACCTTGGGGAGGTCGTGACTCACAACGATAGAGAGTACAGCGTGGTCCATAGTTGATACAATGGAGGCGTATCTGGTGGCAAGCTTCAAGCATAGAACGTTTCCTTAAATCCCAAACTCATTTCAAGTTGTTCCAAGCCTATCCGGTCCTTGGTTTGTCCAATAATCATGTAATTAAAATTGTACCTTAGGTTAGATTTGAGGGGGAGATGCCTCTTGCATCGGTTTCTCTCCTCTTCTTCTCATCTCTACCTCGTCTTCCCCACATCCATGGCCAATCAAACTGAGTTCGAGCTTGGGGAAGCATAATCCCAAACCACGTGAGCCTACACATCGTGCCTAGAAGAGGATTGACCTTGGGGGAGGTTGTGATTCACAAGGATAGAGAGTACAGCGTGGTCCATAGTCGATACAACAAAGGAGAATCTTGTGGCAAACTTCAAGCATACAACGTTTGCTTAAATCCCAAACTCGTTTCTAGTTGTTCCAAGTCTATCCGGACCATGGTTTGTCCAACAATCATGTAATTAAAAAGGTATCTTAGGTTAGAGTTGAGGGGGAGATGCCTCTTGAATCGGTTTCTCTCCTCTTCTTCTCATCTCTACCTTGTCTTCCCCACATCAAAGCCTATCTTTTCCTTGGTTTGACCAATAATCATGTAATTAAAAGGTATCTTAGGTTAGCTTTGAGGGAGAGATGCCTCTTGCATCAATTTCTCTCCTCTTCTTCTCATCTCTACCTCGTCTTCCCCGATTCCATGGCGAATCAAAGGGAGTTCGAGCTTGGGGAAGCATAATCCCAAACCACGAGAGCCTAGACATCGTGCCTATAAGAGGATTGACCTGTTGGGAATTGTAGGCGCCTAACGCAGCGGAAGCAAATATAAAATTAAAATAAAACACGCTAGGTCCTAAAATTCCCGAACGGATCCGCTAGTAGAATTTAAAACTTTTATAGATAGTGGTATACCTCACGAGTTTCAATCCTCTGGTTGTACAAGGCGTGTCCAAGGAGCCCACTCCCAGCGTTCTCCCTCTGCCAGTAATCCACACGAACAGTTTCTTCGGGCACCAAGGTGCTAGCCTTCAGTTCTTTTCTCCAAAAGAACTAGGGACCAATCTACAGTGTGTTTGAACTCAAGAACTCCTTCTTGATTCAAACTCCAAAAGGTGGCGCATGAGAATTCCCCACAAGAACTCTTCTTGTTTTTCCTTCTCTCACAAACCCTAATTTTGGAACCACAAATCAAATTGCCTAACTCTTAGGCCAACTCGATTTTCCCCTCTCAACTCTTGAGAACCAAATTTTTCCTCACTTGGAAGCTAGGGTTTGTAGGAGGCGAATTTTCTATCTCTCTCAACTAGGAGGATGAAAATTGCACAAATGAATTCTCTCATGGTGGCTTAACCTAGGCGCCTAGCCCTAGGGTTTTTATAATTATTTTTAGAGCATTATTATAATTCTAAATTATAATAATAATGGCTTTCATGAATTGAATTTTAAATTATAATATTACCATAATATTAAATTTAAATTCAAATCATAATCTTAGAGAATCAAAATGAGAGATCAAATCTCCCATGGGACCCACCTAAGATGCGCCATATGCCTCTAAAATTTCTTTGGAATTTTATAAATCAAAAACCTTCCTTAACTCTTAAGAAAGCATGACTCACCAAAGATCCTCTTTTGAATTCAAATCTTTTGATATCTCTATCAAATCTTTTGAATTCAAATTATTATTTAAATTAATAAAACAATTTTATTAACCTAAATATCATAAAAGAGGCGCCACCCTCATGCCAATATTAGGGAATTTTATAATTCAATAATTTCCTAACTTTTAGGAACCTTATCTGAATTATTTTTCCTTAATATTTTAATTGTAAATAATTAATCCAAATTAATTATTTAACAATTATTATATTTAAATTTGTCTCACAAATTTAAATACTTCACAACTGTAGATCAATTAAGACAAGACATAATGTCCCAGACATTTCCTCTTTGTCTTAAATCGTGCCACCGGAGTGACCCACGAATTAACCCTAATTCGTGTCCCTTTTAAACGGTGTCCTGTTCCTGCTCGTGTGTGACCCAGCAGGCCCCACGTGAAGTTGGCAGTAGGTCATCTCCATGACCTACAAGTCGTGAGCGGACTCTAGCAAGCCATCACGACTACCCAAAACACGTGAGTTATCGGTTTTTACCAAAACCGACTTAACCTTAGTACCTCCATGGCACCGACCCTATTGTTCTGCGATATCTTGGTCATGGACCAGGCACGGGAAAGTCACCCATGATCCAAACCTTTACTTTCTCGATCTCCTTGAGTAAGTCCCAATATCTAGCATGGCCATGCATTTCCTGGACAGACTCATCGAGGGGCCCAGTAAGATATCTCCCAATTTAATGGGGAACAAAATCCCAATTTTGGTCAGTCCACATTCCTCAGCACGGCAATCAACCAAACCCGTACTTAGCCCTTATGACTACCCTGTTACGGGCAGCGTTAGACTAAGCCAAAGTCTGACAACTGCAACGCCGGAATAATGATGACCTCAGGTCTAAGGCGTCGTGACAGGTGTACAAGAGAGGCAAGCTGATGACTAAACCCATGCAGGACTCTCCGGGTCAGTCCAGCAACTCGTAACCACCTTACGTAATTGCACCATGACTCTCGTCCCAGCATCTAGTGCGTGCATCTCATGCACCGAGGTCATGCTGGTCTTAGTTCAGTTCAAGCTCCCACTTGAATGAGCGACCAGGGACAGTTTAGATTAATTATCTCATAATTAATCACGGATTGTTATCATAGTAAACATGCTAATAATATGATAACCATTAATTTATCTCCATAAATTAATTGATATGTTCTCAACATATCTATAAAATGATTGGCCCTAGGGCACAATCTCCAACATGACCTTGGGGAGGTCGTGACTCACAAGAATAGAGAGTACAGCGTGGTCCATAGTCAATACAATGGAGGCGTATCCTGTGGCAAGCTTCAAGCATAGAACGTTTCATTAAATCCCAAACTCGTTTCAAGTTGTTCCTAGCCTATCTTGTCCTTGGTTTGTCCAAAAATCATGTAATTAAAAGGTATCTTAGGTTAGCTTTGAGGGAGAGATGCCTCTTGCATCGATTTCTCTCCTCTTCTTCTCATCTGTACCTCGTCTTCCCCGATTCCATGGCCAATTAAAGGGAGTTCGAGCTTGGGGAAGCATAATCCCAAACCACGAGAGCCTAGACATCGTGCCTATAAGAGGATTGACCTTGGGGATTGACCTTGGGGAGGTCGTGACTGACAAGGATAGAGAGTACAACGTGGTCCATAGTCGATACAATGGAGGCGTATCTTGTGGCAAGCCTCAAGCATAGAACGTTTCCTTAAATCCCAAACTCGTTTCAAGTTGTTCCAAGCCTATACGGTCCTTGGTTTGTCCAATAATCATGTAATTAAAATGGTACCTTAGGTTAGATTTGAGGGGGAGACGCCTCTTGCATCGGTTTCTCTCTTCTTCTTCTCATCTCTACCTCGTCTTCCCCACATCCATGGCCAATCAAACTGAGTTCGAGCTTGGGGAAGCATAATCCCAAACCACGAGAGCCTAGACATCGTGCCTATAAGAGGATTGACCTTGGGGAGGTCGTGGCTGACAAGGATAGAGAGTACAACGTGGTCCATAGTCGATACAATGGAGGCGTATCTTGTGGCAAGCTTCAAGCATAGAACGTTTCCTTAAATCCCAAACTCGTTTCAAGTTGTTCCAAGCCTAACCGGTCCATCGTTTCTCCAATAATCATGTAATTCAAAGGTATCTTAGGTTAGATTTGAGGGGGAGATGCCTCTTGCATCGATTTCTCTCCTCTTCTTCTCATCTCTACCTTGTCTTCCCCACATCCAAGCCTATCTTGTCCTTGTTTTGTCCAATAATCATGTAATTAAAAGGTATCTTAGGTTAGCTTTGAGGGAGAGATGCCTCTTGCATCAATTTCTCTCCTCTTCTTCTCATCTCTACCTCGTCTTCCCCGATTCCATGGCGAATCAAAGGGAGTTCGAGCTTGGGGAAGCATAATCCCAAACCACGAGAGCCTAGACATCGTGCCTATAAGAGGATTGACCTTGAGGAGGTCGTGACTCACAAGGATAGAGAGTACAGCGTGGTCCATAGTCGATACAATGGAGGCGTATCTTGTGGCAAGCTTCAAGCATAGAACGTTTCCTTAAATCCCAAACTCGTTTCAAGCTGTTCCAAGCCTATCTTGTCCTTGGTTTGTCCAATAATCATGTAATTAAAAGGTATCTTAGGTTAGCTTTGAGGGAGAGATGCCTCTTGCATCGATTTCTCTCCTCTTCTTCTTATCTCTACCTCGTCTTCCCCGATTCCATGGCCAATCAAAGGGAGTTCGAGCTTGGGGAAGCATAATCCAAAACCACGAGAGCCTAGACATCGTGCCTATAAGAAGATTGACCTTGTGGAGGTCGTGACTCACAAGGATAGAGAGTACAGCGTGGTCCATAGTCGATACAATGGAGGCGTATCTTGTGGCAAGCTTCAAGCATAGAACGTTTCCTTAAATCCCAAACTCGTTTCAAGTTGTTCCAAGCCTAACCGGTCCATCGTTTCTCCAATAATCATGTAATTCAAAGGTATCTTAGGTTAGATTTGAGGGGGAGATGCCTCTTGCATCGATTTCTCTCCTCTTCTTTTCAACTCTACCTCGTCTTCCCGATTCCATGGCCAATCAAACTGAGTTCGAGCTTGGGGAAGCATAATCCCAAACCGAGAGAGCCTAGACATCGTGCGTAGAAGAGGATTAACTTTGGGGGAGGTTGTGATTCACAAGGATAGAGTGTACAGCATGGTCCATAGATGATACAATGGAAGCGAATCTTGTTGCAAGCTTCAAGCATACAACGTTTCCTTAAATCCCAAACTCGTTTCAAGTTGTTCCAAGCCTATCAGGTCCAGGGTTTGTCCAATAATCATTGAATTTAAAGGTATCTTACGTTAGAGTTGAGGGGGAGATGCCTCTTCCATCGGTTTCTCTCCTCTTCTTCTTATCTCTACCTCGTCTTCCCCACATCCATGGCCAATTAAAGGGAGTTCGAGCTTGGAGAAGCATAATCCCAAGCCACGAGAGCCTAGGCATTGTGCCTATAAGAGGATTGACCTTGGGGGAGGTTGTGATTCACAAGGATAGAGAGTACAGCGTGGTCCACAGTCGATACAATGGAAGCGAATCTTGTTGCAAGCTTCAAGCATACAATGTTTCCTTAAATCCCAAACTCGTTTCAAGTTGTTCCGAGCCTCTCTGGTCCACGGTTTGTGCAATAATCATTGAATTAAAAGGTATCTTACGTTAGAGTTGAGGGGCCATTGATTTCTCTCCTCTTCTTCTCATCTCTACCTCGTCTTCCCCACATCCATGACCAATCAAACTGAGTTCGAGCGTGGGGAAGCATAATCCCAAACCACGTGAGCCTAGACATCGTGCCTAGAGGAGGATTGACCTTGGGGGAGGTTGTGATTCACAAGGATAGAGAGTACAGCGTGGTCCACAGTCGATACAATGGAGGCGTATCTTGTGGCAAGCTTCAACCATAGAACGTTTCCTTAAATCCCAAACTCGTTTCAAGTTGTTCCAAGCCTATTCGGTCCTTGATTTGTCCAATAATAATGTAATTAAAAGGTATCTTAGGTTAGAGTTGAGAGGGTGATGCCTCTTGCATCGGTTTCTCTCCTCTTCTTCTCATCTCTACCTTGTCTTCCCCACATCCATGGCCAATCAAAGGGATTTCGAGCTTGGGGAAGCATAATCCCAATCAAACTGAGTTCGAGCGTGGGGAAGCATAATCCCAAACCACGTGAGCCTAGACATCGTGCCTAGAAGAGGATTGACCTTGGGGGAGGTTGTGATTCACATGGAAAGAGAGTACAGTGTGGCCCATAGTCAATAAAATGGAGGCGTATCTTGTGGCAAGCATCAAGCATACAACGTTTCCTTAAATCCCAAACTCGTTTCAAATTGTTCCAAGCCTATCCGGTCCATGGTTTGTCCAATAATCATGTAATTAAAAAGGTATTTTAGGTTAGATTTGAGGGGGACATGCCTCTTGCATCGGTTTCTCTCCTCTTCTTCTGATCTCTACCTCGTCTTCCCTACATCCATGGCCAATCAAAGGGAGTTCGAGCTTGGGGAAGCATAATCTCAAACAACGAGAGCCTACACATCGTGCCTAGAAGAGGATTGACCTTGGGGGAGGTTGTGATTCACAAAAATAGAGAGTACAGCGTGGTCCATAGTCGATAAGATGGAGGAGAATCTTGTGGCAAACTTCAAGCGTACAACGTTTCCTTAAATCCCAAACTCGTTTCAAGTTGTTCCAAGCCTATCCGGTCCATGGTTTGTCCAACAATCATGTAATTAAAAAGGTATCTTAGGTTAGAGTTGAGGGGGAGATGCCTCTTGAATCGGTTTCTCTCCTCTTCTTCTCATCTCTACCTTGTCTTCCCCACATCCAAGGCCAATCAAAGGGAGTTGGAGCTTGGAGAAGCATAAGGGAGTTCGAGCTTGGGGAAGTATAATCCCAAACCACGAGAGCCTAGACATCGTGCCTATATGAGGATTGACCTTGGGGAGGTCGTGAATCACAAGGATAGAGAGTACAGCGTGGTCCATAGTCGATACAATGGATGCGTATCTTGTGGCAAGCTTCAAGCATAGAACGTTTCCTTAAATCCCAAACTCGTTTCAAGATGTTCCAAGCCTATCTTGTCCTTGGTTTGTTCAATAATCATGTTTAAAAGGTATCTTAGGTTAACTTTGAGGGAGAGATGCCTCTTGCATCGATTTCTCTCCTCTTCTTCTCATCTCCACCTCGTCTTCCCTGATTCCATGGCCAATCAAAGGGAGTTCGAGCTTGGGGAAGCATAATCCCAAACCACGAGAGCCTAAACATCGTGCCTATAAGAGGATTGACCTTGTGGAGGTCGTGACTCACAAGGATAGAGAGTACAGCGTGGTCCATAGTTGATACAATGGAGGCGTATCTGGTGGCAAGCTTCAAGCATAGAACGTTTCCTTAAATCCTAAACTCGTTTCAAGTTTTTCTAAGCCTATCCGGTCCTTGGTTTGTCCAATAATCATGTAATTAAAAGGTATCTTAGGTTAGATTTGGGGGGGAGATGCCTGTTGCATCGATTTCTCTCCTCTTCTTCTCATCTCTACCTCGTCTTCCCCGATTCCATGGCCAATCAATCTGAGTTCGAGCTTGGGGAAGCATAATCCCAGACCACGAGAGCCTAGACATCGTGCCTAGAAGAGGATTGACTTTGGGGGAGGTTGTGATTCACAAGGATAGAGAGTACAGCGTAGTCCATAGTCGATACAATGGAGGCGTATCTTGTGGCAAGCTTCAAGCATAGAACGTTTCCTTAAATCCCAAACTCATTTCAAGTTGTTCCAAGCCTATCCGGTCCTTGGTTTGTCCAATAATCATGCAATTAAAAAGGTATCTTAGGTTAGATTGGAAGGGGAGATGCCTCTTGCATCGGTTTCTCTCCTCTTCTTCTGATCTCTACCCCGTATTCCCTACATCCAAGGCCAATCAAAGGGAGTTCGATCTTGGGGAAGCATAATCCCAAACCACGTGAGCCTAGACATCGTGCCTAGAAGAGGATTGACCTTGGGGTTGGTTGTGATTCACAAGGATAGAGAGTACAGCGTGGTCCATAGTCGATACAATGAACGAGAATTTTGTGGTAAAACTTCAAGCATACAACGTTTTCTTAAATCCCAAACTCGTTTCAAGTTGTTCCAAGCCTATGCGGTCCATCGTTTGTCCAATAATCATGGAATTAAAAGGTATCTTACGTTAGAGTTGTGTGCGAGATGCCTCTTGCACCGGTTTCTCTCCTCTTCTTCTCATCTCTACCTCGTCTTCCCCACATCCATGGCCAATCAAAGGGAGTTCGAGCTTGGGGAAGCATAATCCCAAACCACGAGAGCCTAGACATCGTGCCTAGAAGAGGATTGGCTTTGGGGGAGGTTGTGATTCACAAGGATAAAGAGTACAGCGTGGTCCATAGTCGATACAATGGAGGAGAATCTTGTGGCAAGATTTAAGCATACAACGTTTCCTTAAATCCCAAACTCGTTTCATCGTGCCTATAAGAGGATTGACATTGGGGGAGGTTGTGATTCACAAGGATAGAGAGTAGAGCGTGGTCCATAGTCGAAACAATGGAGGCGTATCTTGTGGCAAGCTTCAAGCATAGAACGTTTCCTTAAATCCCAAACTTGTTTCAAGTTGTTCCAAGCCTATACGGTCCTTGGTTTGTCCGATAATCATGTAATTAAAATGGTACCTTAGGTTAGATTTGAGGGGGAGATGCCTCTTGCATCGGTTTCTCTCCTCTTCTTCTCATCTCTACCTCGTCTTCCCCACATCCATGGCCAATCAAACTGAGTTCGAGCTTGGGGAAGCATAATCCCAAACCACGTGAGCCTACACATCGTGCCTCGAAGAGGATTGACCTTGGGGGAGGTTGTGATTCACAAGGATAGAGAGTACAGCGTGGTCCATAGTCGATACAACGAAGGAGAATCTTGTGGCAAACTTCAAGCATACAACGTTTCCTTAAATCCCAAACTCGTTTCAAGTTGTTCCAAGTCTATCCGGACCATGGTTTATCCAACAATCATGTAATTAAAAAGGTACCTTAGGTTAGAGTTGAGGGGGAGATGCCTCTTGAATCGGTTTCTCTCCTCTTCTTCTCATCTCTACCTTGTCTTCCCCACATCCAAGCCTATCTTGTCCTTGGTTTGTCCAATAATCATGTAATTAAAAGGTATCTTAGGTTAGCTTTGAGGGAGAGATGCCTCTTGCATCAATTTCTCTCCTCTTCTTCTCATCTCTACCTCGTCTTCCCTGATTCCATGGCGAATCAAAGGGAGTTCGAGCTTGGGGAAGCATAATCCCAAACCACGAGAGCCTAGACATCGTGCCTATAAGAGGATTGACCTTGGGGAGGTCGTGACTCACAAGGATAGAGAGTACAGCGAGGTCCATAGTCAATACAATGGAGGCGTATCCTGTGGCAAGCTTCAAGCATAGAACGTTTCCTTCAATCCCAAACTCGTTTCAAGTTGTTCCAAGCCTATCTTGTCCTTGGTTTGTCCAATAATCATGTAATTAAAAGGTATCTTAGGTTAGCTTTGAGGGAGAGATGCCTCTTGCATCGATTTCTCTCCTCTTCTTCTCATCTGTACCTCGTCTTCTCCGATTCCATGGCCAATCAAAGGGAGTTCGAGCTTGGGGAAGCATAATCCCAAACCACGAGAGCCTAGACATCGTGCCTATAAGAGGATTGACCTTGGGGAGGTCGTGACTGACAAGGATAGAGAGTACAACGTGGTCCATAGTCGATACAATGGAGGCGTATCTTGTGGCAAGCTTCAAGCATCACGTTTCCTTAAAACCCAAACTCGTTTCAAGTTGTTCCAAGCCTAACCGGTCCATCGTTTCTCCAATAATCATGTAATTCAAAGGTATCTTAGGTTAGATTTGAGGGGGAGATGCCTCTTGCATCGATTTCTCTCCTCTTCTTCTCTTCTCTACCTCGTCTTCCCGATTCCATGGCCAATCAAACTAAGTTCGAGCTTGGGGAAGCATATTCCCAAACCACGAGAGCCTAGACATCGTGCATAGAAGAGGATTAACTTTGGGGAAGGTTGTGATTCACAAGGATAGAGAGTACAGCATGGTCCATAGATGATACAATGGAGGCGAATCTTGTTGCAAGCTTCAAGCATACAACGTTTCCTTAAATCCCCAACTCGTTTCAAGTAGTTCCAAGGCTATCTGGTCCATGGTTTGTCCAATAATCATTGAATTAAAAGGTATCTTACGTTAGAGTTGAGGGGAAGATGCCTCTTCCATCGGTTTCTCTCCTCTTCTTCTCATCTCTACCTCATCTTCCCCACATCCATGGCCAATTAAAGGGAGTTCGAGCTTGGGGAAGCATAATCCCAAGCCACGAGAGCCTAGGCATTGTGCCTATAAGAGGATTGACCTTGGGGGAGGTTGTGATTCACAAGGATAGAGAGTACAGCGTGGTCCACAGTCGATACAATGGAGGCGTATCTTGTGGCAAGCTTCAACCATAGAAAGTTTCCTTAAATCACAAACTCGTTTCAAGTTGTTCCAAGCCTATTCGGTCCTTGATTTGTCCAATAATCATGTAATTAAAAGGTATCTTAGGTTAGAGTTGAGGGGGTGATGCCTCTTGTATCGGTTTCTCTCCTCTTCTTCTCATCTCTACCTTGTCTTCCCCACATCCATGGCCAATCAAAGGGATTTCGAGCTTGGGGAAGCATAATCCCAAACCACGAGAGCCTAGACATCGTGCCTAGAAGAGGATTGACTTTGGGGGAGGTTGTGATTCACAAGGATAGAGAGTACAGCATGGTCCATAGATGATACAATGGAGGAGAATCTTGTGGCAAGCTTCAAGCATACAACGTTTCCTTAAATCCCAAACTCGTTTCAAGTTGTTCCAAGTCTATCCGGTCCATGGTTTGTCCAACAATCATGTAATTAAAAAGGTATCTTAGGTTAGAGTTGAGGGGGAGATGCCTCTTGAATCGGTTTCTCGCCTCTTCTTCTCATCTCTACCTCGTCTTCCCCGATTCCATGGCGAATCAAAGGGAGTTCGAGCTTGGGGAAGCATAATCCCAAACCACGAGAGCCTAGACATCGTGCCTATAAGAGGATTGACCTTGGGGAGGTCGTGACTCACAAGGATAGAGAGTACAGCGTGGTCCATAGTCAATACAATGGAGGCGTATCCTGTGGCAAGCTTCAAGCATAGAACGTTTCCTTAAACCCCAAACTCGTTTCAAGTTGTTCCAAGCCTATCTTGTCCTTGGTTTGTCCAAAAATCATGTAATTAAAAGGTATCTTAGGTTAGCTTTGAGGGAGAGATGCCTCTTGCATCGATTTCTCTCCTCTTCTTCTCATCTGTACCTCGTCTTCCCCGATTCCATGGCCAATCAAAGGGAGTTCGAGCTTGGGGAAGCATAATCCCAAACCACGAGAGCCTACACATCGTGCCTATAAGAGGATTGACCTTGGGGAGGTCGTGACTGACAAGGATAGAGAGTACAACGTGGTCCATAGTCGATACAATGGAGGCGTATCTTGTGGCAAGCTTCAAGCATAGAACGTTTCCTTAAATCCTAAACTCGTTTCAAGTTGTTCCAAGCCTATCCGGTCCATGGTTTGTCCAACAATCATGTAATTAGAAAGGTATCTTAGGTTAGAGTTGAGGGGGAGATGCCTCTTGAATCGGTTTCTCTCCTCTTCTTCTCATCTCTACCTTATCTTCCCCACATCCAAGGCCAATCAAAGGGAGTTCTAGCTTGGAGAAGCATAATCCCAAACCACCAGAATCTAGACATCGGGCTTAGAAGAGGATTGACCTTGGGGGAGGTTGTGATTCACAAGGATAGAGAGTACATCGTCGTCCTTAGTCGATACAATGGAGGCGTATCTTGTGGCAAGCTTCAAGCATAGAACGTTTCCTTAAATGCCAAACTCGTTTCAAGTTGTTCCAAGCCTATCTTGTCCTTGGTTTGTCCAATAATCATGTAATTAAAAGGTATCTTAGGTTAGATTTGAGGGAGAGATGTCTCTTGCATCGATTTCTCTCCTCTTCTTCTCATCTACCTCGTCTTCTCGATTCCATGGCCAATAGAAGGGAGTTCGAGCTTGGGGAAGCATAATCCCAAACCACGAGAGCCTAGACATCGTGCCTATAAGAGGATTGGCCTTGGGGAGGTCGTGACTCACAAGGATAGAGAGTACAGCGTGGTCCATAGTCGATACAATGGAGACGTATCTTGTGGCAAGCTTCATGCATAGAACGTTTCCTTAAATCCCAAACTCGTTTCAAGTTGTTCCAAGCCTATCCGGTCCTTGGTTTGTCCAATAATCATATAATTAAAAGGTATCTTAGGTTAGATTTGAGGGGGAGATGCCTCTTGCATCGATTTCTCTCCTCTTCTTCTCATCTCTACCTCATCTTCCCCGATTCCATGACCAATCAAACTGAGTTCGAGCTTGGGGAAGCATAATCCCAAACCACGAGAGCCTAGACATCGTGCCTAGATGAGGATTGACTTTGGGGGAGGTTGTGATTTCCAAAGATAGAGAGTACAGCATGGTCCATAGTCGATACAATGGAGGCGTATCTTGTGGCAAGCTTCAAGTATAGAACGTTTCCTTAAATCCCAAACTCGTTTCAAGTTGTTCCAAGCCTATCCGGTCCTTGGTTTCTCCAATAATCATGTAATTAAAAAGGTATTTAGGTTAGATTTGAGGGGGAGATGCCTCTTGCATCGGTTTCTCTCCTCTTCTTCTGGTCTCTACCTCGTATTCCCTACATCCATGGCCAATCAAAGGGAGTTCGAGCTTAGGGAAGCATAATCTCAAACCACGAGAGCCTACACATCGTGCCTAGAAGAGGATTGACCTTGGGGGAGGTTGTGATTCACAAAAATAGAGAGTACAGCGTGGTCCATAGTCGATACAATGGAGGAGAATCTTGTGGCAAACTTCAAGCATACAATGTTTCCTTAAATCCCAAACTTGTTTCAAGTTGTTCCAAGCCTATCCGGTCCATGGTTTGTCCAACAATCATGTAATTAAAAAGGTATCTTAGGTTAGAGTTGAGGGGGAGATGCCTCTTGAATCGGTTTCTCTCCTCTTCTTCTCATCTCTACCTTGTCTTCCCCACATCCAAGGCCAATCAAAGGGAGTTCGAGCTTGGAGAAGCATAAGGGAGTTCGAGCTTGGGGAAGCATAATCCCAAACCACGAGAGCCTAGACATCGTGCCTATATGAGGATTGACCTTGAGGAGGTCGTGATTCACAAAAATAGAGAGTACAGCGTGGTCCATAGTCGATACAATGGAGGAGAATCTTGTGACAAACATCAAGCATACAACGTTTCCTTAAATCCCAAACTCGTTTCAAGTTGTTCCAAGCCTATCCGGTCAAAAGTTTGTCCAACAATCATGTAATGAAAAAGGTATCTTAGGTTAGAGTTGAGGGGGAGATGCCTCTTGAATTGGTTTCTCTCCTCTTCTTCTCATCTCTACCTCGTCTTCCCCGATTCCATGACCAATCAAACTGTGTTCGAGCTTGGGGAAGCATAATTTCAAACCAGGAGAGCCTAGACATGTAATTAAAAAGGTATCTTAGGATAGATTTGAGGGGGAGATTCCTCTTGCATCGGTTTCTCTCCTCTTCTTCTGATCTCTACCTCGTATTCCCTACATCCATGGCCAATCAAAGGGAGTTCGAGCTTGGGGAAGCATAATCTCAAACCACGAGAGCCTACACATCGTTCCTAGAAGAGGATTGACATTGGGGAAGGTTATGATTCACAAGGATAGAGAGTACAACGTGGTCCATAGTTGATACAATGGAGGGGAATCTAGTTGCAAGCTTCAAGCATACAACGTTTCCTATCATCCAAGATTGGTTTCAAGTTGTTCCAAGCCACTCACGCCCATGGTTTGTCCAACAATCAAGTAATTAAATGGTATCTTAGGTTATAGTTGAGGGGAAGATGCATGTTGCTTCATTTTCTCACCTCTTCTTCTCCTCTCCACATCGTCTACCCTATATCCAAGGCCAATCAAAGGAAGTTCGAACTTGTGGAAGCACAATCTCAAACCTTGAGAGCCTTGACATTCTCCCTAGAAGAGAATTGAGCTCGGGGGAGGTTGTGATTCACAACGATAGAGAGTAGAGGGTGATCCATAGTTGATTCAATGGAGGCGAATCTTCTAGAAAGCTTCAAGCATACAACCTTTCCTATCATCTATGATCGGTTTCAAGTTGTTGCAAGCCACTCACGCCCATTGTTTGTCCAACAATCAAGTAATTAAATGGTATTATAGGTTAGAGTTGAGGGGAAGATGCATGTTGCTTAGTTTTCTCTCGTCACCTTCTCATATCCACATCGTCTACCCTATATAGATGGCCAAACAAAGGGAGTTCGAGCTTGTGGAAGCAAAATCTCAAACCTTAGGAGCCAATACCTCCTCCCTAGATGTGGATTGAGATCGGGGGAGGTTGGGATTCACAACGAAAGAGTGTAGAGGGTGGTCCATAGTTGATACAATGGAGGCGAATCCTGTTGCAAGCTTCAAGTATACAACGTTTCCTATCATCCAAAATCAGTTTCACGTTGTTCCAAGCCACTCACGCCCATGGTTTGTCCAACAATCAAGTAATTAAATGGTATCTTAGGATAGAGTTGAGGGGAAGATGCATGTTGCTTCGTTGTCTCACCTCTTTTTCTCCTCTCCACATCGTCTACCCTATATCCAAGGCCAATCGAAGGAAGTTCGAACTTGTGGAAGCAAAATCTCAAACCTTGACAGCCTAGACATCCTCCCTAGAAGAGGATTCAACTCGGGGGAGGTTGTGATTCACAACGATAGAGAGTAGAGGGTGATCCATAGTTGATTCAATGGAGGCGAATCTTTTTGCAAGCTTCAAGCATACAACCTTTCCTATCATCTAAGATCGGTTTCAAGTTGTTCTAAGCCACTCACGCCCATTGTTTGTCCAACAATCAAGTAATTAAATGGTATTATAGGTTAGAGTTGAGGGGAAGATGCATGTTGTTTTGTTTTCTCTCGTCACCTTCTCATATCCACATCGTCTACCATATATAGATGGCCAAACAAACGGAGTTCGAGCTTGTGGAAGCAAAATCTCAAACCTTAGGAGCCTAGACATCCTCCTCCCTAGAAGTGGATTGAGATCGGGGGAGGTTGGTATTCACAACGATAGAGTGTAGAGGGTGGTCCATAGTTGATACAATGGAGGCGAATCTTGTTGCAAGCTTCAAGCATACAGCGTTTCCTATCTTCCAAGATCGGTTTCAAGTTGTTCCAAGCCACTCACGCCCATGGTTTGTCCAACAATCAAGTAATTAAATGGTATCTTAGGTTAGAGTTAAGGGGAAGATGCATGTTGCTTCGTTTTCTCTCCTCATCTTCTCATCTCCACATCTTCTACCCTATATCCATCGCCAATCAAACAAAGTTCGAGGTTGTGGGAGCACAATCTCAAACCTTAAAGAGCCTAGACATCCTCCTCCCTAGAAGAGGATTCAGCTTGGGGGAGGTTGTGATTCACAACGTTACACTATAGAGGGTGGTCCATAGTTGATACAATGGAGGCGAATCTTGTTGCAAGCTTCAAGCATACAACGTTTCCTATCATCCAAAATCAGTTTCACATTGTTCCAAGCCACTCACGCCCATGGTTTGTCCAACAATCAAGTAATTAAATGGTATCTTAGGTTAGAGTTGAGGGGAAGATGCATGTTGATTCGTTGTCTCACCTCTTCTTCTCCTCTCCACACCGTCTACCCTATATCTAAGTGCAATCGAAGGAAGTTCGAACTTGTGGAAGCAAAATCTCAAACCTTGAGAGCCTTGACATCCTCCCTAGAAGAGGATTGAGCTCGGGGGAGGTTGTGATTCACAACGATAGAGAGTAGAGGGTGATCCATAGTTGATTCATTAGAGGCGACTCTTGTTGCGAGCTTCAACCATACAACCTTTCCTATCATCCAAGATCGGTTTCAAGTTGTTCCAAGCCACTCATGCCCATGGTTTGTCGAACAATGAAGTAATTAAATGGTATCATAGGTTAGAGTTGAGGGGAAGATGCATGTTGCTTCGTTTTCTCTCCTCATCCTCACAACTCCACATCGTCTAGCCTATATCCATGGCCAATCAAAGAAAGTTCGAGCTTGTGGAAGGACAATCTCAAACTTTAAGAGCCTAGACATCCTCCATAGAAGAGTATTTACCTTGGAGGAGGTTGTGATCGACAACAATAGAATGTAGAGGGTGGTCCATAGTTGATACAATGGAGGAGAATCTTGTTGCAAGCTTTAAGCATACAACGTTTCCTATCATCCAAGATCGGTTTCACGTTGTTCCAAGACACTCACGCTCATGGTTTGTCCAACAATCAAGTAACTAAGTGGTATCTTAGGTTAGAGTTGAGGGGAAGATGCATGTTGCTTCGTTTTCTCACCGCTTCTTCTCCTCTCCACATCGTCTACCCTATATCCAAGGCCAATCGAAGGAAGTTCGAACTTGAGGATGCACAATCTCAAACCTTGACAGCCTAGACATCCTCCCTAGAAGAGGATTCAGCTTGGGGGAGGTTGTGATTCACAACGATAGAGAGTAGAGGGTGATCCATAGTTGATTCAATGGAGGCGAATCTTGTTGCAAGCTTCAAGCATAGAACTTTTCCTATCATCTAAGATCGGTTTCAAGTTGTTCCAAGCCACTCACGCCCATTGTTTGTCCAACAATCAAGAAAATAAATGGTATTAAAGGTTATAGAGTTGAGGGGAAGATGCATGATGCTTAGTTTTCTCTAGTCACCTTCTCATATCCACATCGTCTACCCTATAAAGATGGCCAAACAAAGGGAGTTCGAGCTTGTGGAAGCATAATCTCAAACCTTAGGAGCCAATACCTCCTCCCTAGAAGTGGATTGAGATCGGGGGAGGTTGGGATTCACAACGTTAGAGTGTAGAGGGTGGTCCATAGTTGATACAATGGAGGCGAATCTTGTTGCAAGCTTCAAGCATACAACGTTTCCTATCATCCAAAATCAGTTTCACGTTGTTCCAAGCCACTGACGCCCATGGTTTGTCCAATAATCAAGTAATTAAATTGTATCTTAGGTTAGAGTTGAGGGGAAGATGCATGTTGCTTCGTTTTCTCTCCTCATCCTCTCAACTCCACATCGTCTAGCCTATATCCATGGCCAATCAAACAAAGTTCGAGCTTGTGGGAGCACAATTTCAAACCTTAAAAGCCTAGACATCCTCCTCCCTAAAGAGGATTCAACTTGGGGGAGGTTGTGATTCACAACATTAGAGTGTAGATGGTGGTCGATAGTTGATACAATGGAGGCGAATCTTGTTGCAAGCTTCAAGCATACGACATTTCCTATCATCCAAAATCAGTTTTATGTTGTTCCAAGCCACTCACGCCCATGGTTTGTCCAACAATCAAGTAATTAAATGGTATCTTAGGTTAGAGTTGAGGGGAAGATGCATGTTGCCTCGTTTTCTCACCTCTTCTTCTCCTCTCCACATCGTCTACCCTATCCAAGGCCAATCAAAGGAAGTTCGAACTTGTGGAAGCACAATCTCAAACCTTGAGAGCCTTGACATTCTCCCTAGAAGAGAATTGTGCTCGGGGGTGGTTGTGATTCACAACGATAGAGAGTAGAGGGTGATCCATAGTTGATTCAATTGAGGCGAATCTTCTTGCAAGCTTTAAGCATACAACCTTTCCAATCATCTAAGATCGGTTTCAAGTTGTTCCAAGCCACTCACGCCCATTGTTTGTCTAACAATCAAGTAATTAAATGGTATTATAGGTTAGAGTTGGGGGGAAGATGCATGTTGCTTAGTTTTCTCTCGTCACCTTCTCATATCCACATCATCTACCCTATATAGATGGCCAAACAAAGCGAGTTCGAACTTGTGGAAGCAAAACCTCAAACCTTAGAAGCTAATACCTCCTCCCTAGATGTGGATTGAGATCGGGGGAGGTTGGGATTCACAACGATAGAGTGTAGAGGGTGGTCCATAGTTGATACAATGGAGGCGAATCTTGTTGCAAGCTTCAAGCATACAACGTTTCCTATCATCCAAGATCGGTTTCACGTTGTTCCAAGCCACTCACGCCCATGGTTTGTCCAACAATCAAGTAATTAAATGGTATCTTAGGTTAGAGTTGAGGGGAAGATGCATGTTGCTTCGTTGTCTCACCTCTTCTTCTCCTCTCCACATCGTCTACCCTATATCCAAGGCCAATCGAAGGAAGTTCGAACTTGTGGAAGGAGAATCTCAAACCTTGAGAGCCTTGACATCCTCCCTAGAAGAGGATTGAGCTCGGGGGAGGTTGTGATTCACAACGATAGAGAGTAGAGGGTGATCCATAGTTGATTCATTGGAGGCGACTCTTGTTGCGAGCTTCAAGCATACAACATTTCCTATTATTTTTAAATGAGTTTCACGTTGTTCCAAGCCACTCACGCCCATGGTTTG